>JAQFZN010002202.1:0-12191 GCA_034687075.1 Geophilus carpophagus | reverse complement strand
ACTTAATTGCTTCGTCGTACTTTTTGTCAGAACGTTGTAAAAGACCATAAACATGCCAACCTTTGCGTTAATTAAGGATTAAATAATAAAATAAATTTTTTTTAAATCGAAAATTTTTTTAAAAGCTTTCCTTGTGTGTAATTTTTGATTTATGTTTTTTAAGGATACAGACATGACTTTTGAGATCATTCCTAAGTCCCTTCCGCACATATTCGTATGCTTCATCCTTTTTTCCCAAACAGTTTAAGGTTAAGCCTTTCATAGCCAATGTTTCTGAAATAAAAATGAAAAAAGTTATATTATTAATTAAATCTCTTAAATTTTAATTTCTTTTCTTGTTTACTAACCTCCATGATCAGAAAATTTTGGATTAGTTAAGATTTGCTTAGCAAATTTTAAACCATTTTTGTATTGCTTCTGCTCATAACATTTCTGTAAATAAATAAAGTAGAAATAAATTTTAAAAATTTGCATTAAACGATTAACCTCTTTGAGTTCAAAGTGCAATTTTTTAAAATTGTAACTTTTAATTTCGTTCAAGTCTGATTACAGTTTAACGAGTTAATCTAATCAGTTTCGTAAATAAATTAAAATTTGATTATTCAATTTTTATAAAGGAAATTTCAAGTTTAGTCTTATCTTACTATACACGATGCTATTTATAGTGATCATAATTTATTAGAACCCGCAAATTTCATATTTCTTTGTGCATAGTTACTGTGAATTATAAATTTTTATCATATGAGCTTCACATCAACCGATAAAGCATTTTGGCATTCGCTATTTCATACAATCAAACCGCTAACTCATCTAACGTGTTTCTACGCAAATATGAATGATCGAATAACTTACTAAAATTCTTTTGAAAAGCGCATTTTCTTTGGGCGGTAATGGTTGGCTTGGAGCCATCCTAATTCCTTTATTTCTTACGTTCCACCGCTAAATTCTCTGCACAAATTCTTCATAAACCTCGTGGTGGTTAGCCAAGATGGCTGAAACTCTGTCCACCGACGTACTCTCGTGCATCGAGATTATATAAAATTTAAAATTAATTTAAATTATTATAACATTCTTAACGTAACACTAAAATTTAAAAATTTCTAATAAATGCAAGATGAATATTACAAGTAATCAAATTTAAAATCAAAATTATTTAAAAATGAAAACAACTCCGATTTTGTTCTCAAAGAATGATGTAGGTGTGCTTAGGGTTACAATGAAAAATAGTTATTTCTATACGTCATAACTACGTACGGAAACCTTTGAGTCAGAATACAGTTCCAGCATAAACAATTCTAAAACCGTAGAAAATATTTAAAAGTCTTTTATCTTTAAACAACATTCATTAGTATTATTGAATAATTAAATTAAGAAGTAAACAAGCAATAGATACATTTTTTAATTTAAATCATCATTTACTTAAACACCGACGCACCGTAGATTTGATTTGGATCCATCAATTTCACCTCATCAATGTTTTGATCGTGAAAACTAAAACGATTAGCTTGCTTTTAGTCATCGAAGGGTCTGTTTACAAAAATTTCTCATCACATCGCTTCATAATGGCCGACAGTCAAGATACACAGAGCAAACAACAAGAATCAGAAAATTCATTGGAGAAAACATTTGAAAAACAAAAACGTGTGTTTAAAATCATTGTAATAGGCGATTCTAACGTGGGAAAAACATGTTTAACATTTCGATTTTGCGGTGGAAATTTTCCATCAAAAACCGAAGCAACAATAGGAGTTGATTTTCGAGAGAGAGCAATAGAAATTGACAAGGAAGAAATAAAGGTTTCAAACAGAAATAAAATAATTATTGCGCAATAATTTTACAAAATTAATTTCTAATTTACAGTTACAGTTATGGGATACAGCTGGACAAGAAAGATTTCGTAAAAGTATGATACCACATTATTACCGCAACGTACACGCAGTTGTATTTGTCTATGATGTCACAAAAATCCAATCATTTGAGAATTTACCATCGTGGGTTGAAGAATGTAATTGTCATCAACTAACTACAGACTTACCGCGAATTCTTATTGGAAATAAATGCGATTGTAGAGATAAAATTGCAGTTAGTACTAATTTAGCTCAGAAGTTTGCAGATTTGCATAACATGCCCTTATTTGAGACGTCTGCTAAAGATGATAGTGAATGCGATCATGTTGAAGCGATTTTTATGACATTGGCTCATAAATTAAAGAGTTGTAAACCAATGATGCCACGTCCTGTTAATCGTAGTTTTAATAAATCCGATTATAGATCGAAAATAATGCTAACGGAAACTCAGAATTCTACTTGCAGTTCACAAACTCAGTTAGATTCTGGTTCTGGTTGTTGTTAAATAAAATATTATGTTATTCTAGAGCGTTTTTTCAAAGGAAATGCTCACAAGTTAGTGGTACACGTGTTAAACTGAAACTTTTAAATCAAAATATTAAATCTAGGATGTTTATTGGTATGTGTACTGGCTCACATAATGTTCTGTTATTTTTCATATTTATTTTTAATTTTTTGTTTCAAAATTTTAATTTTCTGTTTTAGTTATTTACGAAAATTTGTTTTAATTTTTGCTTTATGTATTTACTATTTTCTGATTCAAGCATTCCCATTCTTTTTTTTTATAATTAATGATTATAATTTATTCATATGTGAAATGTTATTGTTGCTACTTGGGTTATTATATTGTTAACACATATACAGTAAATTCTTAATATAATTCTAATCTAATGGCTTGTATACTTTAAAAACAGTTTAAAATAAATATTGTACATTTATTATTGATATTACTTATTATTATTAAAGAAATAAATATCAAAGTACAGTTTAATGGTATATTTGTTTTTTATTTCGTGAATTATGTAAAAAATTGCGATCAAAAATTATTTTAAAAAAGTATATATTATTTTATAAAAAAATATATTATAATTTTAAATAAATTTACGCAGTGTCGCAAATATCGTATGCACTTGATATCTAACTATTAATCTGCAAATTAAAAGCTCCGAACTGATGATTCACAGTAAGCGAATCTAATAGTTGTTAAAATGTAATGTTCTTATTCCAAAGTGTATTTTCTATATTAAAAAAAGATTCCGGTTCATTTGCTTTGTGCGATGTTTATTTGTGCGTACCTTTTTTGGCTAAAAATCTATCCAATTATGATTCATTATCCATTTAGAAATATTTTTTCTTAATTTTTAGATTTCTTTTTGTTTGAATTATAACTATCCAAAAAATAAAATTCAAATACCAAGTTATAATAATCACTTTTATTTCTTATTTTATGACAAAACTGAAATTATTTTGAAAAAATACAATTACTGCGGTGGTGGATAAGCAAAATTGTGCATGGACATTTGAGATGAAATCAAAGTAACTCCAGGTGGTAAAGATGATCCTGGAGGTCTGGGTTGAGCGGGCATAGCATTTGGTGGCATTGGGACCCCGGGTTTAATTTTAGCATCAACTTTAAAGCTGAATTGCAAAAAAAACTGCTTTGTATCTTTATTCCAAGCAGTCCAAAATTTTCCCTCGCTTTTATCTACCTCACGACTCGGTACTTTAAAAGCAATCGTTTCGTACGGTTCAGCAGCAAATAATAAATATTGCCATTTTCTATCTGGTGGTTCAATTTTTTGTTCGTAAGCGGACATAAATCGATGTCGCGGTGCAACTGCTTCTGAAATTTCTGGATAATCAATTTGGAATAATAAACTCTGTTGTCCTGTTTCGTGATCTCGTTGTTTTGTGACTCGATAACCCGGTCGACCAATTTTAATGAATTTTTTTATATCAACGCGAGGTTTTTCTGGTGCTGGTTGCGCTGGTGCATCTTTAGCTTCTTTTGCTGCACGTCGTGCAAGATTAGCTTGATGTTTTTTACCCTGAGTGTGGGCTAAATAACTTCCTTCGTTGTTGTGAAGTGTTAAACAAAGTTTACATTCGTATGAACCTGTGAAATTAATAAGAAAAGGTATTTTGGTTAGTTTTGTTGATTTTTTCAAATTTTTGAAATTTTTGACTCACCTAAATGATTTTTCATAAAATATGGATCTTTATTAAGATCGATGGTCTCTAAAGCAAGTTGTCTAAGTCTTTCTCGACGATCTCTATTAGACTCAGACCATGAAGCAACCCCTCCTCCACCGGTTTTTGATCCAACACGGTTTTGAAAATCCATGGCTTTGTGGTTATTGTTTTCTAGAAAATAATTTCAATGTTCGTTATTAAGTCGATAGTTGTTATTAGATATTAGATATTAGTACTATTACCGAATGAATTTGTTTAGATGTTTTTCCTGTCTTTTTATATATATTTTTTCACAACTTAAAAGGTTTATATACTGAAGTTCGTAAATCTGACGAATGGAATCACACTAGCGCCTCTATGTGACGAAAACCAAGAAGCGCCGTTGATATTAATTTAGATCGTGTTGAAGACTATAGAAGAGAACTATTTTATCTTTCACGACAAAAATGCCGTCGGCTCCTATAAGAGAGTTTTTAGAGATGGATGTATTTATGGGTAATGAACCAGAAGCACAATATACTGGGTTGACATCTCGTTGTTTTCTTCCGTTTTTCGGAACTTTGGCCGGCGGTTTTTGCTCACTTGCGACCAACATGGGTCGTATGAGACCATATTATGCTGGTAATAAAGTTAGAAAATAATTATTTTGTTATATTGAAAACTGAAAATTGTTTTAATTTTAGGTGTTCAGGGTCATCTTCTCCATCTCTTGGTTGGTTTTGCGGTGGGAGAGGGAGCATACCGTTATAAAGAGTGGAAAAATGCTCGCAAAGATGCAATTTTAAGACATTATATTGAGTTGCATCCTGATGATTTTATGAATGATGGTAAAAAAAAATTAAATGAAAAATGTTTAATGATATATTCATATTTAGTAATTATTTTTATTGATTTTATAGATCGACCTAAATACAAAGATGTTTTTGAGCAATGGATCCCAGTTCGTTAATCATTTACATTTATAGTTAAAAAATTGTGAATAAGAAATAGTTAGATGGTAGATCATTTAAAACTGTACATAATTTTGGTAAAACACGTGCGGAAATAAAACAATATAATAATTGATAGAAAATTAGTAAAAATAATTATTTTAAATTTAATTCTTTGCATGCTGTTTCGCGGATTTTAAATTTCTGAATTTTTCCCGAAATCGTTGTTGGAAATTCATCAACGAATTTCATGTATCGTGGAACTTTAAAATGTGATAACTACACGAATAATCAAAAATAATCAATTGTTATTATTTTATATAGTAAAATAATTAACTTATTTTATACCTGTCCTTTACAAAATTCTCTCACTTCCTTTTCAGTAAGACTTTCTCCAGGTCTTAAGCAAATCCAAGCACACAATTCTTCACCCAAACGAGAATCGGGGACACCAACCACCTAAAACCAAAGAATTTTGTTTATTATTCACATCAAAAACTATTAAATCAAACAATACATACATGAACTTCAGCTATTTTTGGATGCGTGTGTAAAAATTCTTCAATTTCTCTCGGATAAATATTTTCGCCACCTCTAATAATCATATCCTTAATTCGGCCAACAATTTTAAAATATCCATCCTCATCTGCAACTGCAAGATCACTAAAAATTGAAAAATTAAATCAATTATTAATAATGAGATGAAGTTAAAATAAAAACATTTTTTTTACCCTGTTCTGTACCATCTATCGATAGTTAGACATTCTTTTGTTTTTTCTGGTTCGTCCCAATATTCTAACATCACCAAGTAACCACGAGTCCATAATTCACCCGGTTCACCAACAGCAACAATTTGCTTGCTCACTGGATCTACAAGTTTCACCTATAAAATCGTTCGAACTAAATTAAACTAAATTAAATTTAAAAATATTCAACTTATAATACCTCGGTATGTTGATGTACTGTGCCGATGGTAGTTGCTCGTTTCTCAATTGAGTCATTGATGGAACTTTGAGTGATTACAGGACTCGTTTCTGTGCATCCATAACAAACCTAGGATGTTTAGTTTATTTGAAAGTATTTGGTTAATATTTTTTATTGCACTAGGGGGTTAATAACAATTACTTACACATATATCATAAATGTTAAGCTTAGTCATAACAGAGTTTAGTATTTCAATAGGACAGATTGAACCAGCCATAATGCCTAAATACATGAAATTAGCCGCTTCAGCACGTAATTAAAAATTTATAGCATTTTGAAACCAACATGATAGTTAAAATACTAATTAAAACACAAATTGAAACACTAATTAAATGGCTACACATTATAACAAAGTCAGTAGCAAGCAAAAGTATTTTTTATTTTAAATTAACTTACTGCTAAGTTTTTAGCATTCAGCTTATCAGCAGATTTTCTAATAACCATTTCAGGACATGGTGCTCCTGTCATCAAACCTGAAGACAAAAGTTACTCAAAATAAACAAGTAATTTTTAATTTTGTTTACTACACTGCATTTGTTATGATGTATCTACTGATGTTTGTTACCTGTACTGACACTTGAAAAATCATATTTATCAATGTTTGGTAAATTTAATATGTCTATGAACATTGTTGGTGTTCCGTACAACGCAGTACATCTGTGAATAAATTAATTTCATATTTATTACTATCAATTTAATTTATTGATTAAAAACAATTTACTTTTCTTTATCTAAAGCTTCAGCCGCTGCTTTTGCGTTGAAACTTGGAGATGGAAAAACCATACAAGCGCCATATTTAACAGCAGCTAAAGATCCAACTACACATCCTAAACAGTGGTAAAGTGGTACGGGTAAGCAAAGTCGATGAGTCTAAAATTGAATATATAATTAAATTTCATAAAACTGTCAATTTTTTTTTTGGAAATTACTTTTTCATGATAACCCATTTTATTCCCAATTATATAACCATTATTTACGATATTAAAATGTGTCAATATAGCTCCTTTTGGATTTCCAGTTGTTCCCTAACATGAAATATTTGCAAAAACTTTAAAATGGAATTTACGAAAATATAAAAAAGTTATTTATACTAACAGATGTAAACTGGATGTTTACGGGATCATCAAACTGAATTTTTCCCTGTACATCTTCCATTTCTCTGAAGTGTTTACTTTCCCCAGCATTCATAACATCAGACATTTTGTAAGCACCACTGTAAAAATAAATAAAAACATTACAATTTGTTTAAATTAATTAAGCAATTTATAATTTTCACCCGTATGCATTGTCAGACATCATGATGAGATGAGTAAAGCCTTCTAATCTGTATTAAAACATACATTGAGAATAATTTCAAAATGTGTCGTTTATTAATATACCTATCATTAATTTGTCCAGGAGAACTTGTTGGTAACTTCGGCAGAATACTTTTCAACATTTCATAATAATTTTGAGTTTTATATGCTTCTGCAGATATAAGTGCTCGAATTCCAACTTTTTTCAAACTGTATTCCAATTCCCTCGATTGATATGCAGGATTAATATTAACCTGCACAATAAAAAAATCCAAAAATTTTAATAGTCTACAAATTCAGATCAAACAAAATTTACCATTATCAAACCAGCTTTTGCAGATGCAAATTGAGTTAATACCCATTCATAATAATTTGGACTCCATATTCCTATCCTATCACCTTTTTTCAAACCAAGTGCTATCAAACCGGCAGCAAATTTATCAACCTGTTGAATTCACATTAAACTGTTAATGAATTAATATTAAATTATTTTTAATTATTTATTTACATCTTCTTTGAATTGAGTATAGGTTTTTCTAATATTAGATTGACAGAAAACAACAGCTTCATTATCTCCATACAATTCGGCAGCTTCATCAAGAAGTTGTCCTACAGTTGTTCCTAATAATGGAGCTTTTCCTGGTTCATTAAAATAGCTCCATTTAGTTCTGGGAGCATTTGTACTATAAAAAGAACTAACAAATCAATGTCAAATATGTATACACGTAATAATAAAATAATCTAATAATTTTTCTCTTGGTATTTACCTGTAGTAATAAAGTTTTCCACTTGTCGCTGATGTAGTGGGAAAAGCATTTTCAATTCTTGTAAATAATTTCAGTGTGTTGGATTTTGATATTATTCTTAACATCATGAGTTTAACTGCAAAATGATCGCACTACTTTAAAGTTCATAGACTTGCTTGTTATCTCATCTATTAACATGATATGAGGGTACAAGCACAATGAATTCATGACCTTGACCTGCTACATGACATGTAATCTCAATTCCCTTTTTCAATAATATTAATAACATGGTAACAATATTCAATATTTATGATTCATTTCTAGGTTTTATGATTTTTTTTTATTTACCAATAATCAAAAATTTTTTATGTTCGTTAATCCATAAATTTATCGATAAATTGTGGATTATTTAAGATTATTATTGATTCAGATAATAATAGTAAAAATAGATAGTCAATAAAGAGCAAGATAGTGAACTTTTATTTTATTCCTCAGTATTAAACTTAGCTTTCACATAATTCTATTTTGTACTGTAGATATTTTGTAGCAATAGAATTTCAAATATGAATTGTTTATTAGGTATACCATTAGGGCTCTTTCTAGGACGGTACGCACCGGTACGGAGTATCGGAACCTCTTTCCAAGCCAGAAAAAAAAAATCGAAAATTGTCGTCATTTTTTTTAGTCCAGGCCATTTTGCTGGAGCTGTAACTGTAGTGGTATCCTAAAAAATTAATGATGTCATCTGAGTACTGGCACCTATATTTTTACAAAAAAAGCTCTGTATACCATAGATGTATTTGTGTTTATTGTACTTATAAATACAGTGATTATCACACTATAGAATGAATAACGTTGTTTTCGTTCAGTTAATTTTATTAAAATGAAAATAACTCTTTTTGGTTGAACCATATTTTATATCGGATTAAAAATAAATCTTTATAAAATATACATTTAAATCAATATCGATTAAGAAATAAATCTTTTGATTTTAACACTCTCACTATCACATTTTTAATAATATCAAAACATTTTATTATGCAAAAATGTAATTGTAGAATGTAAATAACTAAATTATCATTAATGACAAAAGTGTAAATTCATGATTACGAAACCCAAGATAATAAAGACATGTTACAGCAAGTAAATGACTAAATAGAATCTGAAAATTACAGGGTTAACAAATTTATTTTAACCCTAATTCCGCAATGGCTAAATCACGAAGCTCTATTTTCTGCACTTTTCCTGCAGCAGTTCTTGGAAAACTATCGACAAATTTAACATAGCGTGGTGTTTTGTAAATAGCAATCTTAAACAAAAATATTTCTAATTCAAACTCCAAATAAAACATTATAAATCATTATAATTTACCTCTTTACAAAACGCTTTGACTTCTTTCTCCGTAAGACTTTCTCCCGATTTCAACTGAATCCAAACACAACTCTCTTCACCCAATCTTTCATCAGGTACACCAAAAACCTAAAAATAAAAAACAATATTCAGATAAAATATAAAAATAAAAATTACATTTAACACTAACATGAGCTTCCGCAATTTTCGGATGTGTATGAAAAAAATCTTCAATTTCTTTCGGGTAAATATTTTCACCGCCTCGAATAATCACATCTTTGCATCGTCCTACTAACTTTATGTAACCATCTTCACTTAAAGTAGCTAGATCTCTAAAACATAATAAAAATAAATAAATAAATTATTATCATCTTTTATTTTTAATATAAACGTGTGTATATACCCCGTTTTATACCATCTATCTTGACCTATAGCTTCCTTAGTTTTTTCTGGATCATTCCAATATCCAAGCATAACTGTTGGACCTCGAACATATAATTCTCCTATTTCCCCAAATGGTACAATATTACGAGTAACTGGATTAACAACCTTAGCCTGTAAAATTAAATTACATTTTTAAATAAGAATAACTTTAAGGAATGTAAAAAGTACTTCAAGGTTTTCTACAAGTCTTCCAACAGTTGTGGCACGAATTTCAAGCGGCATATGACGGTTGCAAGTAGATATAACAGGACTTGTCTCAGTAGCACCATAACCAGCCTGAAATTAAAACAATAAATTGATTTATATTCAAATTAAAAACTTTAAATTTTTTAGTCCAATTCAATATCCCCTTACACCAACACCCTGCATTTTCAACTTCGTAGATGTCGCTTTTAAGAGTTCCACTGGACAAGTTGCACCACCAATGCTACCTAGCAACGAAATATTATTTATTTATTTATTCAAAAAAAGAAAATTACTGTAATTATTATACCTCCTTGAATAGTGCCAAAATCGTAGACTTTGATATTTGGTAAATTCATTATGTCTATGTACATTGTTGGTGTACCGTACACCGAAGTACATCTAACAATAAAATATAATAATGTATGAAAAAGAATAAATGTAGTAAAAATATGTTACTTTTCTTTAGTCAGTGCTTCAGCTGTTTCTTTGGCACTAAAACCGGAACTAGGGTAAACTTGACACCAACCAAATCTGATAGCAGTTACAGAACCACATCCGAAAGCAAAGCTGTGAAAAAGTGGTACAGGAATACAAAGGCGATGTCCCTAAATATAAAGAATAAAGAATTTTAAAATTTGTATATTTTTAAAAATAATGTGAGAAGTACTTTTTCTCCTTTTGCAACGCTTTTGCCAAACACTTCGCTGTTGTTTACGAAATTAAAATGAGAAAGAGTTGCAGCTTTTGGGGTTCCTGTGGTTCCCTGTGAAAAAAATATTCATGAAATAAAGTTAAGCTAAAATAAACTGGAAATAAAATTGAATAACATACAGATGTAAATTGGATGTTATAAGGATCATCAAATTGAATTAAATCTTCTAATTTATCCAACTCTTGAAAATGTGAATTATTAGCAGCATTTGATACATCTGAGAATTTAAAAGTGCCACTAAAATAATATAATTTAAAAAATGATTTTTAATAGAAATACAAATTTCATTCAAAATCATTTTCAAATAAACAGAATATTTTTATACCCATAATCCTTATCTGACATAATTATTACGTGAGTAAAATCTGATATTCTAAAAATAATAGAAATAAAATAAATAAAACACCCAAAATGAATATTTTATGATTTTTACCTATCTTTAATTTGACCAGGTGAACTATTTGGAAGTAAAGGCAAAACATTTTTCAATATTTCATAATAATTTTGTGTTTTGAATATATCTGGACAAACCAATGCACGCATTCCAACTTTTTTCACAGCAAATTCCAATTCTCTGGCTTGATAAGCAGGATTGATATTAACCTACATTATAAGTAATTAATTATAATATATTTTATGATTAAATAATTTTTATTACCAATATTAAACCAGCTTTAGCAGCTGCATATTGTGTTACAATCCATTCATATCGATTAGGACTCCAAATTCCAATTCTTTCACCTCTTTTCAGTCCAATCGCAATCAATCCAGCAGCAAATTTATCTATCTAAAATAATCAGATAACTAATGACACTTAAAGTTTTAGAATTTTATTAAAAATTAATTGCTTACATCTTTTTTCAATTCATAAAAACTTTTTCTTATATTTGACTCGCAAAAAACAACAGCTTCGTTATCACCGTACTTTTTAGCCGCTTTATCCATCGATTGACCAAGAGTTTCTGCCAATAATGTTGTTCCAGGTCGATGAAAATAGCTCCATTTCTTAGATACATCTTCATGACTGATACTGAAAGTAATCTCACCTAAGTACGTAATTTTCATTCATTTTAATTAGATGAAAATGTCACTTTCCGATAACCTTACCTATAACATCTTCCACTTCTTGCCAACTTATAATTACCAGTCGAACATAATTTGCTGGACAGCTGCCTTAATTGTATTCTGAACATTGTAAAAGTTCTATCTAAACTTCGGATTCAGCTGTTTAAATCAAGGTCGCTCAACCTTGGTTTAAATGGCCCATTCCATTTCCATGAGATAAATGTATCACGTGACATGAAAACATGGCTGACCATCAAAACATGGCTGACCATCAAAACGGGCAAAAAAGCAACCTGAAAGAAGAGTTATGAACTCTTCTTTCAGGTTGCTTAAGAGGGATTGTAACCCCTTTCTGTATGCCTTCTCTTGTTGCTGGATGGCGCTAGTGTCTATGGGTGTTTTAATGTTAAATGTTTCCATGTTTTGTGGCTTCAATTTTT
>JAQFZN010002201.1:0-12202 GCA_034687075.1 Geophilus carpophagus | reverse complement strand
TACTTCAAAATGAGTTTTGAAGTAAGAACTTACGTCAAGTTTTGAGATTTCAATCCAATAATGCATTGCACAACAATTTTATGTTACATTACGTCTCAGTGTGAACACCAGTGTGAACTAAGCATAAGGTTGCTAAAGTTGTTTAAATTTAGATTGTTGTAGGAAATGACGTTTTTTACATCATTATTTAAGCAAAATATAACTTAAATTTGACTTAATTCCTTAAGTAAAAACATCATAGTTCACCAAAAAAATTCAAGATATAGAAAATTCGAGTTACAGAATTAACTACAAAATGAGTAAAATAACACAAAATTTTCAAAAAAATTCGAGATATAGAAAAATTTGACTTATGGAAGTTTGACTGTATTTTGAATTGGTCATTGCATTGATTCCTACGGAATGACAACTACCAAATGCCATTTAATGGCTCAATTTTCAACTAATCTTTTTTAAATGGTTCTACATCTTTAGAATGTGCACTGATAAAACAGAATAAGTGATAAAATCAATTTTTAAAATTTTTGACTTAATCCATTTTTGTAATCACTGGCACAAATAATCCTCAAATATTTTATTCCTAAAATCTCACTGAAATACCTTGATCAAACCCAGTTTGGTTTTATCTATCAACCATAAACAAACAGTCAAAGGCTTTCAAACTACAGGTAGGAGTTGAACTAGAGAAGAAAGTTGACATGCATCTATAAATACTGAAATAACAAAATCACCAGCAGGCTAGAAAAAAAGCTTAACTAAAAGAAAATAAATATATTCATCAAAATTAATAGAAATTTTAACCAAAAGTTTATTTAATTTTTTTTATACAATTTTTAATTGTTTTTTCAAAAACTCTTTTTCATTTCCAGCAATCCAGTCATATGCATATTGTAGGTCAGTTTAAAATCCTCGTAGCTCATTTTACACCACAATCCATCCCCAGATGAGATATTAAGTGCAAATAGAACAAAATACTTTATCTTAAAACCACTTGCAGTTGCAAAATTTTTCAAATTTAATATTTATGTTTATTAAATTTAAAGTTAACAACAACACAAATCAGTGACCCATTTTTTCTTTTGCAAATAATTATTGAAATAAAATTATCAATAATTAAAAAAATAAATATAAGGATATTTTTTTGAAATATCCTCAACATCATTATCCCATTATACAATTACAGTTATAATTAAATAACTGTAATTTGTAGTTTTCTTCAATTCTCGACATCGTAAATAAAAATTACTATAAAATATATAAAATAATATTAAAAAAATTACTTTATTCAGTAAATTTGTGATAAGAAGCAATAGTAGTATTATGTGACTTTGAACTTAAACAGGGACATTTTCTATTGAATAAATTTAAAATTTCTGACATTACTTTAATAAAAATCATGCTTACTGTAAATCCTCCAATAACCGCCCATATCTAATTACCGCCCAGAGGAGAAAGTGCAAGCTGGCAATAGCCGCCCCCCTCCAATTCCCGCCCCCCTCTAATTCCCACTCACCTTTTTGGGGGTGCCAATTAGGTCAAAGGTATAGTCTCTGTATAGACTATGCCTTGAGGCAAGTGCCCACACCTTAACCATGCTGATCATGCCAAATAAAATTAGATCTTTTGATATAACTTTTAAATTAACAGCTGTTAAATTATATTTGAATTCCCGCCCAGTCTCCAATAACCGCCCATTATTTCTGCAGCTAATTTAAATAAGCGCCCAGGGCTGTAATTGGAGGATTTACGGTAAATGTGTATTTTATTCGAGCAACAACAAATAAGATCAGTTGCTAACGATAAAAAAATTAATAGTCCATTTTTTATTTATCTTCTTACTTTTGTGTTTGTGAACCCCAAACCGCAATATTTGATCACGCAATGACAATATCGGTTCTAAATAGGGGCATTTTTCATGAAAACCCATCTCATAAGCATGCTGTATACATAATTAAAATTAATTTTTTATTATTATTCTCAACTCCCAAAGTAAAAAAAAAACAATGGCGTCGTGAATAAATAAAGAGAATTCAGCAGAAACGTTTAAAGTTCAAATTGCTTTTATCACGCAGAGTGAAAAAATTATAGATGGCGAAATAATGATTTAATCGACAAATGATTTAGTCTTAATCTTGAATTTAACATTAAAATGTGATTAAAACTGATGTAGTTTAAGTTAGAATTTATTTTTAATTTTATTCACATTTTTGTTATTATAAAATAAAAAAAATTGTAGAAAAACTGCACAAATATACAGAAATTCGAAATAATTTTACTAAACTATTAAACAAATTAATTTTTTCATTTTTATTAATTTGAATTCAAAATCAATCACCGAATCACGAACACTCGCTGCTTACATGTACACTTATTGTAAGTAAATGAAAGTCAGAATGTGCTGTTCGAATGGGGAATCACTAAAATATGCAATGTATACGACAGGAAACCTCAATATCGTGCTGCATAACTTAAAAACCGCCAAAAAAAAAAACTCGACTGTATTTGTCATCTGAATCATGTAACTGATTTAAGAAACTCCCTTTTTATTTTTTTAATTTAATGTTTCAAATCAATTAAATTCTAGGATTTTTGTACTTTTAAATTTAAATTTCGAATAATTTAAATCTACAAAGTTTTTGTTTTCTATTTTTAATTTCAAATCAATTTATTTGCAGAAATTTCTTTTGATCGTAAAAATTTCAAGAACCTTTTCATTCACATTTTTACGTCTTATGATTAAATTCTGTCGCTACTTTTATATTTTTTTTATTAGTAGATTCACGTTAACTCAACGATAATTTTCCCAACCGAATGATTCCGTGAAATAACAGTGAAAATAAAAGTTGAGCTAGAACATTGCATTAATAAAATTACTTAATAAAACATTTACTAAAGAAGTCACGAAAAAATTTCAGTTAAACAAAAGCGTAAAAATTACCCATCGCAATTAGGAAAATTATAAATTGTCGTTATAATTAACGTTATTATCAAGATACCATGATTATTTTAATTCTCCGCCGTATTAATAATATTATTCAGCAATTTCTCCCATTAAAAAATCAAAAATGAAAATAATCAGAAAAAAATCGAATCTATTTTCACAAACGATATAAAAATGCAGTAGAATTTAATAAATTTCCATTCAGTGAACATTTATTTATTCATCACTCAACTATTTCTTGTTTTTAAAACCCTTTAAACCAGTAAAATATTTAACTACACATAATTTACTCTCAATTTCACATAAAATTTCAAAATAAATCGCCAAATCACTGGAAATAATTCTCCTTTCGTCTCAGTTATAAATAAATAAAAGTTAAAGCTTTAAGTCAAAGATCATCTAGGTTAAATACATTTCTCCTTCTATTTTCTGTATACATTTATGTGGGATAAAATAAAATAATAATATAGGTCCTGACTTTAGTGATTATTGTATTTTGCTACCATAGCAACCAGTAGCCATTAATTGTCCTTAACCTATAACAAGTAGATACACAGAAGATTCAAAGAAATCAATTTCATTTTTAGCAAAAAAGATAAATATCTTACACCAACTTAAGAAAAAAATCAATAAATAATCATTTCTTTTATCTTAGGGAAGATTAAGTGAATTTTTTAATTAATTACTTCTTTATTTTAAGTAAATGTAAAATAAACCAAACAGTTAAAACGCACGTAAGCAATAATAAGTATTCAATTTACATTTGAAATGTTATAACCACCTTCATTAAAAATAAATGATAAATAATACTAAAATTTCATTGCTTTAATCAGTCATATTAAATAAAAGAAAAGTAAAAATTTAAATTTCATCACAATTATAAGCATTTATTATGAATCTAGAATTTTCTTAATAAAAATAAAATAAATAAATAAAATAAATAAAAATACTGACATCTATAGACAAATTTTTAAATTAAATAAACCTAAAAATTGACTTTTAAGTGTCAGTTCGGTCTTTTTACCTGTAAAACTTGGCATAAACGTATGTGGTTAAGTATGTAAAAATTAATGAAATAATTTAGCATTTAAATATTTAATTTCCATTTAATTTCAAATGAATTTTTAACTCAAATCACCATATGGAAACTGAATAACTGTTCAACTAACATACCTTTTATGTATTTATGCATATAAAATACCGCATAAAAGCGATTTAAAAATTAAAATAAATAAACATACACATATATACTTATTTTCGAGTTTGATAAGGGAAGTTTGATAACCAGCATGATAACTTACCGCGTATAAGCAGGTTGTTGAGTCTGCTAAAAAATGTTTAGTAAGCTTAATCGACACGATTTTTATGCGACGTTTTTCCGTTATTGATGATATTGTTGAATCCAATGCGAAAACCGTGGTCGACAATACATTTACTACCTCGCTGATGAAATCGATGGTATACCTTGTAGAAGAAAGTAAAGTAAGCCTGAAAGCAAGGGAAAACAAACTCTTACCATCTGCGGCGAATCACTAGAACATTAGGCAACAACCAATGAGGATCGAGATTGTATTTGAAATATGGCTCGTCAGCCAATCGGGTTGCAGCATACTTAATTGTGTCTGTTTTATAATAAATAGCACAAAATCGTTTTTTTTTCTTTAACTAAATAAATATTTTGCTTGTTTAAATTTAAATTTGTTTTTGAGTTGGTTTTAGGTAAATTTGGTAGTAAATTTTGTGTTTTGTTTTGAAAGGATGAGTTATGTTTATAGATCCAGATTAAAACATACCAAACAATTGTTTGTTATCTGATTAAAATTTTATTTACTGAATAACATTTAATCCAGCTGTTTTGATGGTTCAAAAGATATTATCAATCTCGTCATCAAATGATTACTTCCACAACGGAAATTTATGAAGACTGCTCTATACACAAGCGATCTCTCATTTGCTTTTGAAGAACAACAGGTGGCAGTGTAATGATGTGCGGCTCAGTATAAAATAAGAATGTGTTTTTTCTTGTTCGGGTGTAATAAAGAGACTAAACCATAATTTATAGTTAAACCAAATGTAGGAAAGAAATAGATAGAAATATAGTTGCTTTCGAATTGAAGCTGATTATAAACGTGGCATCGGAAATACTATAATAATGGCGCTTCATAGCAGACGAATAAGTTCCAATATATACGAAATAAACAAAATTTTTAAAACAATAAAATATAATAATTATTTTTAATTTAGAAAATGCAGTATGTAATATTTTTTCTTTAAATTAGTTAAAATATCATTTAGTTTTTCTTATTTTTGATTGCTCTTAATATAGGTTTGTTTTTCAATTTTATCACTACACTGCGCTAGCTGTTAGCTTTAACCGGAGTGACCAACCGAGCAGTTTTCAAACGCCTCGTTAACTGCAACCAGAACAAACAAGTCGATTTTAAAATTCTAGTAGGTTACAGCATGTTCCATGGTTACAGTAACCGAAACCACGATTAGTCCGGTTCACAGATTACATGTGCTACCTTGATTGGTTTCGCAACTGCATCCTTTGAACTGACGCTGATTAAAAGCGATTAATCGAATTATTTTTAACAGCAACACCTGTCTTTTTTTCGCATATGCTGATAGAAAAATAAATTTGTGTTTTCGGTATTACCATTTAATAAGCAAACAAATATGGCGGCGGAAGAGTCTTCAGACACAAACAAATCATTTCAAGATGCTTCCTACTTAATTCCCGACTTACTGGAAAGCTCGAAATTAATTGAAATACTTCTAGAGGTAAGTATTTTAAAAGTATTTTGATTATATTATTGTCTGTGGGATGTTCCATTGACAACAATTGAATTATTTTTTTGTGTATAGAGAGGCGTAAACACCATAAGAAACGTGTACACATTAAATAAAGACGATCTTTTGGTTTTGTTTCGTAAATATGTTTCGTCATTACCACAGAGAATTTGGAAAGAAAACAGAAGAGGAAGGAAAATGAATAAATTCATTTCCAAAAAAGATGATAATTTTGTAACTATGTCACAGAATGAAGAAAAACCAAAACCAGTTAATTTCAACCGACGCTCTATTAAATTTAATAATAATGATAAATATGGTCAGAAAAGAAAAGCAGAATCAACTACAGTGAATTACAACGAATCAAATAAGAAAAGTAGAACTATTTCATGGCCGTAAAAGGATGTATTTATTAATCAATAAATTGCTTTTATTTTTCTTTGATTATTTTGTTTATAAATTGATAATAATTATCATAAGATGATTTTTTTATATTTTTAAATTCTGTTTAAACTTAGGTTTTGAGATAATTATGACGATTAACTGAAATTCGTAAATAAAACTGAAAAATAAAATTTCTGAATTACCGAAAATAAATTATTGTTGTTCTTTAAAAATCAAAAGTGCAAAAAGATTTATACAAAAGACACTTGATAAATTGTGAAATGTTATTTAATATTTTATACACAAAAAAATTCCATAAAATAATTACAAAAAAAAAATTGAATAATTTCCAAATACTGCAAATCCAAGAAAACGAAATAAAATAAATTTGCGTTTATTATAATTCTTATATTATCCCATTCTAAGCCTAATAGGATATTTTTTGTAATAAAAATGTATACATTGTAATATCCTCAACCTAATAATAATAATTAAATGTGAAATTTTAATTTTATTTTATACATTTGTAAATTTCTATTTCTGAACAATAAATTCTGATTGATTTGCATGGCAATTGTGACAACTAGACAAAAAATTAAGTACAAAATTCAAAAACAATTCAACACTATTGTAAATATATTAATAATAATTATTAAGCCAAAAAATCTAACTTAAGCAAAAATGGGAGAAGTTGTTATAAAAGGGAAATATTGTAAAATTCAACCGAGTTATTGTTGACGAATATTGTAAAATCGAGTAATTTTAATTAATCTTGATAAATGTCTTTGGCATTAAACATTTAATAAAAACCACACATGAAGTAAAATATTAAGAAAACCACAGCCATTGTAGTTATTAAATGGAAAAATGGTTTCAACTATTAACTTTAACTTTTAAAATTATTAAATTGCATTGTTGGTTATCAATAGTTTCCATTTTCCTTGTCACCAATTAAGTAAAGCTGTTGTGTTTACAAATGAAAACTTCCATTTTTGTGTTTTCGACATTTCATCACATTTCTTCATGAATAAATCCTTTCTTTCAACGTCAGTATCAAGGCAGTTTCCAGTAATTACATGAAGCAATTGGTTTGAATTCTAAAACGAAAAATAAATGTTTCTTTCATCAATATTTATGGATTTGAAAATCTAATAATACCACTTTGTACTGCCATAATTGATTTCCCTGCATTCCATGACAATTCCATAACACAACTGGTGCTTTGTCTTCAGAACTAGACACATCGAAACAAACTACTCGTTTTAGCGGACGGATGTCTTTGTGCCATGTCAATGCGAATTGCTAATTTTGAAAAAAAAATTGATTAATGAAATAATAAAATACACGATTTTTCATAACAAAACTTCGGTAAACTGTTGTGCTATGAAATTGTAAAATCATGATTATGAAATAATCTGCTCACACGCAATATTCGATTAAGTTTGAAAATGACAAAGTAAAGACTGAATGTTTTTGACAAAAGGTTAATACCTCTCAATTTAAAAATTGGCATTTATAATTTGTCAGTTATTTATAGTTAATTTTCAGTTTAGTGCTATGTTACACCAGATGAAATTTCAGATCAGTTAAGAAAAAAAAAAACCGATCGTAATGTAACTTGAGAAACGACA
The DNA here is from genome assembly GCA_034687075.1 of Geophilus carpophagus. Lineage (NCBI taxonomy): Eukaryota > Metazoa > Arthropoda > Chilopoda > Geophilomorpha > Geophilidae > Geophilus > Geophilus carpophagus. The sequence goes on along the minus strand of JAQFZN010002201.1, from coordinate 4,453 downwards.
TTTCTAAGATTACAAAACCTTATTTTACAACAAAATATTAAAACAATTTTGTTTTTACAAAATCAAAGCAATTAATATAAGTTTGTATTTCAGAATTATTTTTTAAATAAAATAACAATTTTTATCACATTAATGCATCAGTACCTGTTCACCACCTCCTTGCGTATTATCTTGAATACACTTTTCTAAAGAAAACCTCTCATTTTCACCTTTAAATCGTGTATCAATACAATAATTTGTTTCAACGTTTCGTATCTAAGTTGAAATAAAATTAGTTTATTTTAAAGCTATAAACTAAATAAATTAAATCAATCAAATTTGTCTTACTTCTCCTGAAGCGTAATCAGGTGGCTCAACTGGTGGGTATTTTTTCACTTGATCAAAAGCAATTTCAGTCATAAACCATTTAAATGATTTACATTGCAATTTCTCTCTTAGCGCTCTTTGTTTTGATAAATCTCCGGGAGAAATATTACGATAATGTGGCCTTCTTATGTATAAATATTCTTTATATTCATCCATCCATACTTCAGCCACACGTCTGTAATTCTACAAATAAAATATCAAAAATAATAACAATAAAAATAAAAACAGCAATTTAAAAAAAAATCATTTATGTCACTTACTCGTCCTACAAAATCCCCAATTCCAGGATTTGGAAAAGGTGCAAATTTTCGGTAAATGTGACCAATACGTGAGCATGGAGCATCAACCATTTGTCCACCACATTGCCATATCTACAAAATTCAGTAAAAATAAATTAATAATTTCAGTGTAAATAGCTAAATACTGTAGAACGTCAATTGTCGGAACTAATTGTTGACACATGTTCATAAAACCAATCTGTTTACTTAACCAACATTCCGATAATAGACGTTCAACTGTAACTAAATTTTAATTAATTTAAAATACCTTAAATGATAATTCATATTGTTCTCCACCCCATATGTCAAGTCCTTCATCATAACCACCTAATTCCCAAAAATATTTGCGACTAATGGCAAATAAACCACCCGCCATGACAGGACTCCTAAAAATTAAATTTTTTTTAAAACTGATGTTACTATAATTTAAAAAGGCTCAAAAAACTTGCTTAAATGGTTCTGTTGGATGTTCAAGATCTTCCGGCAAAAGTGGAAGTCGTTTATAAAACAATTCCCAATCGAATGAGCCACGAGCGCCTTCATCTTGAGCGCGATATGCAAACGTTTCAAAATCAATAACATCAATAAATGGACAGACAACTGTACGTTTATCCTTAGCAATCGGATCTGGAATTGAAAAAAGAGAAATTTTTTAAAATTTTTATTTAATTTCTTTCTATTGAACAAACTTAATGTACCTAATAATGGTGGAAGCCAATTTGTGTTCGTTTCGGAATGTGAATCCAAAAAAATTAATACATCACCAGTTGCTTCTTTAGCACCCAGTAAACGGGCCCGAATTAAACCAACTCTTTTTCCCGCCCTTACAACTCGAACTTTAGGTAGATGTATTTTTAAATAATCATCTAACTTTTGTTTACAATGCTCTGAAATTAAAATTAAAAAAAAAAAAAATTGTAGTGGAAAATGTTTAACACGAAAAAAAAATTTTTTTCATACCTTTACTACTAAAATCATCAACTAAAATAATTTCTTTAATTAAATGCGATGGCGAGCGATTAATGACGCTATAGGCAGTACGTAAAAGTGTGCTCCAATGTTCATTATGAAACGGTACAATCACACTAGCAACTGGAAGATCAGCTAGGTATAATTTATTCTTGCAACTAAAATAAATACATTTTTATCAATAAAATAAAAATAAAAATTTGTTTTGTATTTATTTATTTACCCTGGGTGTCTTATATCTCTTAGAGATCGATTCAGTGCAATTTTGTCACTTGCAAATGCATTAAAACCATTCACTTTGTATAATGGATGTTTTAATTTTTCATCTTCGACTGATAATATAAATGCTACACCTTGTTCGCCAGGTCCTAAATATATAAAAAAAGATCATGTTATGAAGGCATATAATTCAATGTTATTTATAGTTTTATTTATAGTTATATTTATAATTTTATTACCTATTCGCTTTAATTCTTCCTCAATTTGTTTATAGTTGTGCCAATCGATTTTCGAACCATTTAGTTTTTTCGGGGTTACAGTCTGTTTTAATTCAAAAAATTAGAAAATTTAAAGTGTTTAAAAAATTCAAAAATTCAGAAATAAAATTAAAATAATGAAAGAAAATTATTTTACTTTCGTCCAATGGAAATGGACATCTCTTGGCATAAGTTTAGCTGCTTCATTTTCATCTTTTCGACTAGATTCTTCACTGAGAAAATATTTAGAAATTAAATTAAAAGCAGCGAAAAAAATAACGGCGCTTGCGGCTAGTTTGATGATACTGCGAAGATTTCTTCGCATTTTATAAGCTTAAACTTATTATTGAATCTGGAGAATCATATTTTAGTATAAATAATTTGTTTAACGTTTTTAATTTTTCTGTTTATTACCTTACGATTATTTATTTCTACTGTACCCGTAACATGTTTTCATTTTTAAGGGTTATCGCAAATTCACCATAATGTTTGTGCTTGGAAATCTATTTTATAAAAATTAGAAATGAAAATAATGAAACATGCACAAAAAAATTTGCTCACATGCAAGTGATGTGTCAAATTTTTGTTGTTAAATGAATTTAAATTGGTCGTTTGATTTAATATGTTGATTGTTTACCTTTTGGATAACCTCTTAGGAAAACTTCTTCATTTGGGAGATGATAAAAATCATCACTAGTAGGCAGCAACATGTTGTTATGAAAACATGGAATTATATTGATGTTGCGTACGGAAGCTGTGATGGGACACCAGGTTGCCATAGCAACCACGTGAATGATTACTCCTCCAATTGATTTTGGTCACCCAATGGGTTTGGGGACCTCGAGATTTGCAATAGAGGTGAAAACTTGTATTATAACTTATTTCAACTATTGTACAAATAGTTTTGTTGATCGAACAATTTTTCTTGTATGAAGAAGTTCTCTTGATCGAAGAGACTAATATTACTTGTTTAGTAATATTATTTCGCATCCCTTCTTGCAGTAATAAAAGTTCTTATTACTGCATCATGGAACTTTCCCATGCTGCGATCTAACCATCACAGGCCATCCATAAAATTGCGACGACATCTCGAAGAACCATCACCTAACCCCAGACCAGAAGATCCAAGCGCATAAATATAATTCTATTAATAGTAATTTCGTGTAAAGCGTTTAGTTCCACCTCTTAAAAGTGAGCTTAGATTCTGTCCCTGATTATTCTCTGGAAAGAATAATTCTTAAAAAGTTTCCCTTTAATCTGTGAGGCTAGATTTAGGAATAAAGGAATGGTTATTGAATTGATAAATACCAGTCTCGTTATTTAACTCAGTTCCTCAAACTATTTATACTTGGCCATACCATTGCATTTAGGGGTCTGTTTCAACAATGCAAAAATTCTATCTGCCATTGCCCTCAATGAAGATGAAATTAAAGCACCCCCTCAAACCAAAAATAACAACTTTCACAATTTTGATAACAATCAAGTAATTTTGCTAGCTACTCAGGCTGAACCCACCAAATCTGAACCCCAAGACATATCTGACACTGAGAGTGAGGTCCAGTATGCAGCCATATATGAGGAAAATTCAGAAGGTTTGGTGGATAACCCCAATACAGGAATATGCATGACCATACTCACTATGCCCTCAGTGTTTCTGGCTAGAACGAGCAACAAGTGATGCCACTATTGCAAGCAACTATGGCACATTAAAGTTAATTGCTCTAAAAACCAAAAGAAGCCACAGTATTCAAATTACAAGCCTTCCACCGCTGTCCAAGATGTAAATAAAACACCTATAGTCAAAACTGATGAGACAGTAAATTCCTTGCTTAAGGAAATAGAAGCAATTAAGCAGAAATTAAATGCTCCTCCTTTGTGTTGTGTTTGTGCTGAACCACACATTGTGGCTAACTGCAATGTGTTAAAAAACTTGCTAGGGGGGGGGGGTCAAAGACCCCAAAGGACTAATAAGGATAAAACCTCAACTTCCTCTGACTGGAAAAGAGCAAATCGACTTGTTAATTAAAGTGTGACGGCCGCCTATTCTGGTGTTGAAATAAGTGACTAAAGCATAATTATCTAAAAACAAACTACATTTATTCTACGTGATTAAATATGGGATGATTACAAACTCATTTCTCTCATGGGAGAAATGGATAAAGCTCAATCAAAGTTATACATTAACTAATCTACTGATAAATATGATAAGACAATATAAAAGTATAAAAATAGCTAAACAATATATAAAATATGCAGTAAACTTAAATGGATCCTACACAGGAGCGCATGGGACAGGGAGAGGCTGAACAACTGGTCCTTATCTGAAAATGTCACAACATAGCTCATTAGTACTTATTCATAAGT
>JAQFZN010002200.1:0-12214 GCA_034687075.1 Geophilus carpophagus | reverse complement strand
ATATTTCCGTTGCTCATATTGATTAAACGATAAGCTTTAGATTCATCACAATATCCAACCAAACGAAATTCTTCTCCATTTGGATCAAATTTATCACCTCAATGCGGTCTTTTTTTCAGTGCTATCACCTTGCTGCCGATCATCCGCATAAAACGTACATCTCTCATACTATATTTCATAAGGTGTTTTGTCATTTAGAATTTTCGTGGGGCATTTATTCCTCGTATAAGTTGCAGTTTTAATTAATTCAGCCCACATATTTTTTTAAATGAAGATTCTATCATTAAACATCTAGCCATTTTTACCAAGGTTCTATTTGCCCGTTCTGCAACTCCATTCTGTTGAGGGGTATATTCAACACTGAATTGCTGTTTTATCCCGATTTTCTTCAAATGGTTGTTGAATTCCTTACTACAAAGTTCCTTAGCATTGTCACATCTCAAAGTTTTGATTAGGTTTCCCATTTTACGTTCTACTCTTTTCTGGAAATCCACGAATTTTTGAAATATTTTGCTTTTATATTTCAAAAATACTGTCTCGATCATTCTTGATTTATTGTCGATAAATGTCGCAAAATAACGGGCACCACCTTTTGAATGTGTTCTCATTGGTTTGCAAATATCGGTGTGAATCAGTTGTAGTAATTCCTTCGATCTCGTTTCAGAATGTTCATATTGTTGTTGTGTGATTTTTGCAAGATCACAAACTTTACATTTTAATTCTTTTATTTTTCCATGAAATTTTATACCATTGACCATTCCTTTATTCATAAGCTTCTTCATGTCATTGAGGTTGAGGTGTCCCATTCTGCAATGCCAACGCGTTGCCCAGTCGTTTTTGTTGTCTATCGCAATTTTTGTACTTTCTTTTCTGACATCTCTTATTATTAGTGATTTTCCTACTAACACCGCTTTCAGTTTAACGTCATTTTCACTTCTTCTTTTGATTAATATATCGTCATTCTTTGTAGAATACAGTTGATATCCCAAAATCAAAATGCGCGTCATGGAAAATAAATTTTTATCCATTGCTGGCATGTATAAGACGTCGTTTAATTTAACCTTTTTAATCGCATTTCCAATTTTAACCTTGATTTGTACAGTTCCAATTCTTTCACATTGGATGGCGCTTCAGGGTTAGCGGTGCGAATTTTAGATTTTATAGTTAAATCTATGTCCACAAATTTTGATTTGTCGGTACACATATGTGATGTAGCACCGCTATCGAAAAAGCCATTCGTTTGAATTAATTTGTTTGAATTAATTAAAACAATGGTTGTATATGCAGTAGCAACAAATGCATCGACTTTTGCAGTTTTTCCCTTCGGTTCAATAATATTTCGACATTCACTGGCCCGGTGGCCATATTTGTTGCAATTAAAACACTTGCCTTGGAATTTTTGTTCAGTTCGATTTTTGTCCTTGGGATAAATTTTCTTTTTCTAATTGCTTTCTTTTGATACGAATGCTTCTTGACTTCTGGTTGATTTCTGGTTAAATTCTCACAGTCAGAACCTTTTTGTTTCGTTGCTTCTTCAATAATTTTACCCTTCATTACTTCAAATGTTGGTAAATTGTCACGTGATTCCATTGCTGTACGAAACATATTGAAGCTTTCTGGTAGCGTTTCTAATAAAAAGTATACTTTCAATTTATCTTCTAATTTTAAACCAGATTCTTGCAATTTTGCTGCATTTTTCGTAAATTCGCTTAGAAAATCTTGAACGTTGTTTGTGGGGTCTAATTTTGATCACATTAAACTTCTTACTAGGGCTGCTTGCATTGTGGGTCTTTTTGGTTTGTGGATGCTTTCTATTGCTGTCCATAATTCAGCCACAGCATCTTTATCCATTACGTGGGAAAGTTGACTTCTGGATAGGCCCATTGTTATAAGCACGTTTGCTTTACCATCAATTTGATCCCATTCAGCTTGTTCGTTTGCTTTGGATTCGCCCATTGGTCATTCTGTTTTCTTATCCACGTGGTCCCATATGTCATTTACAAAGAGAATTCCTTTCATCCGTCTTTGCCATGTTTTGTAATTATCATCTTCTAAAATTTTTAAATTGCATGTTTGCAACTTGATTGCTTTTGCCATTTTTAACTTTCTAACTTGTTTAGATGGATGGATGGCTTTGGATTATGCTGGATTCAGATTTCGCAGTGACCATGCTTGCTGGAGCCCATAACCTGTTGGGTTTTCGGGCAAGCACAAAACAGGAAGTGCCCCTAATCTTTATTTAAGCCTTTATATACATAGGGGGAGGATATGACATCATAGCCTTATTGCGCGGTTATCACTAAAACCCTACAATCTTAAAGTCAGTTTGTCTACTGCCTTTATAATAGAAGGTTCTCTTGGCTTTTCAGCTGGGGTTCTGACCTAAAAAGCCCGATTGTACCTTCAAAACTGAAACCTAACTTATAAAGCTGTGTACTGGTATGTAAAGTCAGAATGTGGTCTTTAGAGCTGGAAAATGGCCTCTGAAGCTGGAACCTGGCCTCTGAAGCTGGAACATGGCCTCTGCGGTTGGTACCTAGCCCCTGCAGCTGGGACCTAGTCTCTGTGGCTGGGAGCTTGCCTCTGCAACCAAGATCTGGCCTCTGTGGTTGGTATCTAGCTTCTGAGACCGGGAACTGTGCTTTGAAACCATAATCTGGCTTCTAAAGCTAGAATGTATTTTCCAAAGCTGAGGACTTGGCCTCTGAAACTTGGGTCTTAGCAAAATTTTAAATTTAAAATTAATATCTTATGTTACACATAAAAATGCTTAGTTCAAATGCCATGCATTTATAAATGCATGGTTTTATGTAGGACTTTATTTGTGATTGTGGCAATAAATTCTTTCTATTTTTTCATCTATAACTGGGTGCCAAAATGTTGTATATCAGTCACAGAAGCAAGGTTTAAAAACCTTTGCCAAAAAATAAAATACAGACAATTAAAAAGTAAAAGTACAGAAAACTGTAAAAATACTGGAAGAATTAAAAAGTGAAAAAACAGAAAAAATAAAAAAATAATCATACATTATCTACTTTGTGTTAATAAATTTTAGTAATGTTATTTGGACATTTTGATTAATTAGATAATCTGGACAATGGTTAAAAAGTGTTGGAATAGAAACATGTAATCCTATATCAACACTATACATATAAATCTCTAATGAATATATTAAGTCATTTCATTTCTTTTACTTGCAATAACATTATTATACACTCTCGAGCAATTAATCAATATCGAGAGGTACCAATTAAATTCATTTTGAGAGATATTTAAATACAAAACATTTACCATAAATTCATTCCAAGAGATATTCAAATAGTGAACTTTTACTTTATCTTCTATACCACAAGACAATTTCCCAAGCAACACCAGGTCAAAAAGCTAGTATAATCTATTTTAAGATTGTGTGACAGGAAAGGTCAATTTGTTAGTTAAGTGATTTGCCACAAGAGCGCAAGATTTAACTTAGTTTAATAACTTCTCCCATAATTCGGAATAGTTTGGCTCACAGGAACTAGCCAGTGGAAATTAGTTATTTCACTTACTTCTTTTAATTTATAGCTTCTCTTAATTTATGATCTATAAATTAGGAGAAGAGCTCTTCATTCTGCCAGAAAAATTATATAATGAATTGATACTGATATTGCTATATTGTTAGACCTTGTGATTAGGTATGCCTCTGTTATTGATAATCGCTGAATGTGCTCCCTGTAAGCTAAAAAAAAAAACCTTGTCTTGGGCAGTCCCTGTGAGTGAGAACCGCTGTCATTGCTGGTCTTTTGCCTGAAGACCCTTGTACTGGGCAGTCCCTGTTAGTGGGACCCTTTTTCTGTTAACTGATAAGTCTACCCTGAGATGTAGAGGCCCTTGAATAAGTGACCTGTTTAGACACTATGTTCCTATCCTGTTTAGTTATCTACCACTTTCCTATGTATCTTTCCTTCATTATTATTGTATTTCTTCTGTAAGATTAGTGTTATTTAATTGATATTTTACTAATGTGCTATTGTTTGTGATGCTTTTCAGGTTAAGAACCAGCTGTCTCTATCTACCCAGCGTGTTTGTTTTATATATTTTATTATCATTATTTTATTGTTGTTCATTACTCATTATTTTAGTAGTTTAGTTTTTTTGTATAATTTATATTTATTGTGATGGGACAGCTTTTCTCTACACATGGAGTGTGGCGTCTCATATGCTTTTACCCCTTCCCATTTAGTTGAGGTCACTAATGAGGAAACCTCGAGTTTCTCAACAGGTGGGGCCACCAGTATGTGATGTATATAAATTGTTGCAACCCTTAACTCAACCCTATTTACTGATTATTTGAAAAACTTGAAAAATCAATATTTTTGAGAGCAATCTTGATATATTTCTGTAGTGAAAGATCTATTCGTTTAGTCCATTTCTCCTATGGGGAAATGCCTTTTGTATAATTCTTCTTTATTCTCACTTAAAGACTAAAGTGTAGTTTGTAGTGAATATTACACACCATTTAACTTGACTTAGTACACAAATTCAACACTAGAACAGGCAACTGTCACAATTGTAAGATGATGTTTTATGAGGTGCCAATCAAATATATTTGATGATAAATTTTACATTTTATATAGATACTTTTTTTTTATATACATGTATATAGATGAATAAAACATAAATAAAAAAAACAATACATGAAACTTATTTCTACTTATTTACTGCAGTGCTTAAGCAATGTGGTAAGTAAGCAGAAATGGATTGATTGGCCAATAGATTTATTTTTATTAGGCATTTTGAAACATTTTAAAATACTATGATATTTTGATTAATTTGATAACTGGTCAACGATGAGTAATTCAGCTAGTGTTTTTATAAACAAAACTTAAATAAACATTTAAAAATCTTAAAAATCTTTATTATTACACAAAGTATTGGGTACATAAATTCTCATATCATAATCACAAAGTGAAATTCTTTCAATCCACGTTCAATCTCTTTTGCTTTCAACCCAAGCAATTATTTTTCCATCTATTCCTGGTAAAATATCATCATCTTGCATAATCTATTTATAATAAAAACAATAAATTAAATTATTCATTTTATATATTGAGAAAATAATGAGAAAATGGTGTAATTATAACCTCTTCTTTTACTATTCCAAACTCTGGATCCATAGTTTTAAAGTGATATCTATAGACTCCTGGATAAGTCAACAATTTCTTAAAATCTTGTAGAGTTATTTCACCTAATCTGAAATGTAAAATTTTATTTATTTTATTATATACTAAAATTATATTAATAAAATTAATAAAAATAAAACCTTTTACTGATCGTAGTCAGACATGGTGTGAGATTTTCATTGAAGTATATAACTTTAGTCAGTGGATAGATGTGAGAATTGCAAATGGCAGATACTATTTTAAATTAAAAACAAGGTTATTAACTGATATATACTGGTTTTAGAGCAGTTTAGAGCTGGGGAATTCAAGTTAGGCAATTTGTAGTGAACAATTCAAAGTAGACATTTTAGAGCAGGAAATTCATAGTAGCCATAAAAACTAATTAGTATTATAAGGATTTACTTGAATATTTTTTTATTTTATTTGTCTTATTTAGCTATTTATATCGTGTTATGTTTTAGTTTATATATTAGTCACTTGATGTCCTTTTTATGTAGTTTTAGTTATTAATTATCTTATTGTTACTGTAATAAATAGTTACCTATTCTCTGAGTGTTGTCTAGTGTGGATTTTGTATATGGGTCGTCAACCTGAGTGGCCTCAATGAAAGTTTGTGTACAATATTGTGGATATTTTTATGTGTTTTTCAAAGAAAAGTGTATTTGTGCCTGTGGACATACTGATTGACCAGAGGCAAAAGATAAAGACGTTGTTTGTATAGTAACTTATTTTTAAGATAATGAGGGACACAAAAACTAAGTTTTCATTTTATTAATGTTAAAAAGTATTATAGGTGCAGTATTATAACAATTACGAGATGATACAGAGATGCAAATTCAATATGCATTTTAAATACTTTTGCCTGTGGAAAAGAACTACAACCCTACTGAGTTGAAAAGAACAGCATGATTGTAGAATGTTTGTAAGTTCCATCATTATTTGGCAAGAATTCCTTACCTTTTAGTCTTTTACTTCTATCATGCATTGTTAAAATCCCAAGAGAAAATTAGAACATTGGCATTAAGAACTTAGGCAATAATCCTACACTGAGCAGGGTGAGACAATGCAGTTGCTGGTGCTATCTCTAGGGCACCAGTAGAAACCAACACTGGCTTAAAAGAGGCTGTTATTTCCTAAATGATTATTTTCTGACTGATGAATTAATGGCTGACAAATGGTTTGCAACTGTACTGTTTCCAGAATAGGGAAAAGCATTGTGCAATGGTTTTATTGGACAATAAAACAGTTTGGTGCGAGGATTTATCAGCGAACATCGAGGAAGAATAAGATTATTCCAACATAGGCTACTTATCACCATACAATTTGTGAAAATTATATCGAAAGAATTAATCAGAAAGTGAAAGTAATATTAGCAATTTATGTACATACTTATGATGTCAGGGGTTAAAATTTACATAAGTATGTTCTGCTTAGAGAACTTTATATGATTCATCAGGATAATCTCCAGTTAGGAAGGTGCATCAACACCAGGTTAGACTATCTGGAGACCCTTTAAATGAATCTAATTCCATGAAAAGGTTCAGGTTTCTGGATCAACATCTATGGCAGTTAACAATGAAAATTGTGACAAATTGTCTGGTTCTGAATTGTCCAGTGGCAAATTGCCTGACTGAAATAAAATAATAATATTATAGTTACCATCAGTTAGTGCGAGTGTTGCTTTATGATTTGATAAAGTGAAATGTTTTGATCTGCTTTTTCCGTTTTGAGCCAAGGCCAACTAAAATTTTTAAAAAGAATTATTAGTATTACGTAATTATTTATGATTGAACATTAGTTTGTCATGTGACTAAGTTAGAACCAATGACATGTTCTAATATTTAGATGTAAACTAAAAGTTTCCATCAAATTCTTTGTGCATATTAACTTATAAAATAATCCTTCACCTATCACAAGTAATTCCCAGTGAAATCTGTTTCAAGGACGACACAAATCAGCAATTTATAGGTAATTAACAGCTGCCAGCAGCTATTTTTCACAGTTGTTCTTATTTAAACGAGTTTAGCAATCTGTTATTCAGATTTTCTGTGTGATAAGATAATGTTAAAATAAGTAAAACTTACGGATATCATTTCAGTTTCGTGTAACCTTTCCATAAGCAAAGAAATGCTTTGCTCAATTGTATCTAATGTGTGATGATGTGGATCACATGGGCGAAAAGACTTACGCAGACTATTTAATGCTTCATTAACCACGTGCAATTCTTCCTTCATCTTAAAAAATAACAAAGATTAAAAAAAATAGAAAAAAAACTTTGAAATAATCAAAAAATTACAACTTAAACAATTAAAAGTTAAAGTTAAAAATCAAAACTTAAAAAAATTAAAAATCAGAAATTAATAAACCAAAAATCAAAAAAAAATTTGAGAAGAAACAACTCACAATTGGTCTTGTATCCTGTTGCTTTTGAACCATAGCCAATTTCTTGTCTTGTTCTTGCAATTGACCAGCCAGAAGACTCTTAGTTTTATTCGCTTGTGATAAATGCTTAGTAGTTTCATCAAGCTGTGTCCTCTGTTGATTAATTAATCTATCTTTAGCTATCAACTCCATCTACAAACCACAATCAATACATTAATAAATCTGAATAAATCTAAATACAAAATACAAAAACCTGTAACTGCCTGATTATCTCTTCCTTCTCACCACCATTGTCCTTAACTTGTCCTTTCTGTTTAGATAAAATTGTTTCCATACTTGTTGTTGACGAATGAAGCACCATAACTGACTTTATCTACAACACAGCAAAAAATTAAATAAAATTAATGCAAAAACTGGTTTTTATGCATCTTTTCATGCAATTTTAACAAGAATTACTGGATTCTACAGGGCCAAAAGTTCTCTAAGCCACTAAAATGTGTGAATTACGAATACTGATAAACATTTTATTTGGTCTTTGAGACCTCTTGAACTAAATCCTTTTTGCCTATTGCCTTGGGCCACAATTCAACATCTTATTAGTGCTTATTTTGATGACAGACTTTGATCCAAGTGTTTATAGCATCAAAGCATTGTGGGGGAGGAGAAAATTAAGTCATTTATCAACTTGTTATTTCTTATTTTAGTTACAAAGGAATGAAAATAGGACAACAGATCAGGAAAACAAATTATTTCCTCTACATGTCCATGAAAAAAAAAGAGCAAAAATAAAAGCAACAATTATTTATTTATTATAATAATCATTACAATTGTTAAAAATTTCTTTTATTTTATACTCTTGCATCACAAAAAAGTAAAGGTCAAGTGAAGTAACTTGATTCATTACCCCGAGGGCAGTTGAAATCTAATTTAATGTACTTCCATATAAAGATTTAAGACATTAATTAACTATGACATTACAGCAGTGAACTCAAAATTAAACTCACATTGTATTAAGCTTCTGGCCTATTTGACAATTGTATTAAATCCAAGACCTTATTTTTTTTCTTACCTTTTCATGTGTAGGTCACTTGGTCATAAGTATAGAGACCTTAATGAGATGCTGCAGTTGCTGTTGTTGTTCAGTCAATATGGTGTTGTGTTGAATAAAATATTTGCAAGTGAATTTTATATGAGAAACTGAAAAGTAAACCTTCACTTTGATCTAGTTTCACAGACTATTAAATGAACTGCTCCTCCCATACAGGTGAGGTGAGCCAGGTATTCCAGTCTGATCCTGAGCCTCTCCCCATTGTGTAATAGCCTTGGGCTTAGGGCCTGGGAAACTGGTACCCTGAATGGTTGGTTCGTGGATTTAAAGTTGTGAAATGTATTGAGAAAGCTTCCTGGTTTATTAATACATGTGTTGGTTTGTTTTGTTCATTTTTTTATGTGTTGTGTAAGAAATAAAAACTGTTATTAAGGATTTTAATAATTCATGTTGAGAAAGTTGTAGGCTTTATTAGCAATTTGTGTTATATCAGGTTATAATTAGTTTGAAAGCTTGCTAATACGTAATTTTATTGTATTTATGCATGAGGATAATATCAAATTACTGACTGTAACAGTTTTATTCGAATTTTTAAATCAGTGAATAATCGGTTACACTCATGACTAAATAATAATAATAATAACTCAATAAATATTGAGTTATTATTATTATGACGGTCAAAATATTTTATTTTTAGTTTACAGTTACTTAATTATAATACAGTACTTAAAATTTAAATATTTTTACAAAAATAACATAAACTTGGCTAGAATTTGAAATAATGTTCATATTTTTTCTCACTAGATGGCGAATGTTAAATTTGCGGTTTGTTTTAGTAAATGGCGGTACTTTTTTGGTTTCTCTTCATTCATCACAAGCTATAGCGTATTCCATTTCTTTAATTAACGATTCCAACAAGAATTACCTCTAAGATTTCTTAAAAATGGATGAAAAGAAAGTAAAAGAAAAAAAAACGACTGTTCAAAAGGAACAAAATTTAGTATTACATTGTGAATGGTCCACTTGCAGTTATGAAACATACTGTATTGATGACTTTTTAATTCATGTCGATGAACATAAAAATGAACTTTTACCCACAAAAGGTTAAAATAAGTTAAAATAATTGATAAATTCATATTTCTATAATTTTTTTTCTATTTTAGACGATGACATCGCTTGTCAATGGAATGCATGTGGTTTTACATCGAATAATCGAGAAGAATTTATTCGCCATTTCTATTATCATCCATTTCATGTTAAACTGCAAGCTATCGGAAATAATTTATTAAAAAAGTGATATATTTTAATTATTATCAATTTAATATTAACAATATTAATTATTTTTTAGGGACACAAAACTTGGGGAAATTTGCAATTTGGATGATCATGGTCGTAACTTAATTCCTGAATTATCTGAAGATTTTCGATGTTGTTGGGAAAATTGTACGGAATTATTTAACAATGCGGAATTATTTTATCGGCATGCAACTCGGCATGTGGAATTGTGTGGTGTTCAAGGAAAAAATCCAAAAGGCGGAGTTTCTTGCTTATGGAGTGGTAAATAATTTTTGTTTGTAGTTACAGTGGAAATTGTTTAAACACGACCACGCTTTACATGAAAATTCGATTAACATAAAACACTATTCTGGTCCCCACAAAATTCTATGTAATTTTATACATTTATTTTCTTTTAACACAAAAAGATTTCATTGATTATTTCGACCCCTTTAGGAAACAATCATTTAACTTGTAAAAAAATTCTGTTCCCTGTCGTGTTAAACAGTTTTCATTATATCAGATATTTTGCAACTTTTTTGTACAAAAAGAATTGTGAAATGTTTATTATTATTTGTTTTATAATAATTAATTACACATTTTATTTATTTCAAAGCTTGTAATGCAAATTTCCAAAATAAGTACAAACTACGTGATCATCTGAGAAGCCATACACAAGAAAAGGTTGTTGCATGTCCAATTTGTGGGGCATTGTTTTCGAACAGGACGAAATTTTTTGATCACATGAAACGGCAAACTAAAAGTAATTTCATGAAATATTAATAATTATTTTTATTAATGATAATTTTATCTTTGAACAAATTTTAGTACAAGATTATCAATGTTCTCACTGTTCAAAAAAGTTTTCTACTGTCAGATTATTAAGAGATCATATGAGACAACATGTTAATCATTACAAATGCTGTTATTGTGATATGACGTGTCCATCTCCTTCTAATTTAAACAAACACATTTTATACCGACATGGAGATACGAGAGTTTTTGTCTGTAGTTACTGTGAACATACGTAAGATAGTTTTTTTTAATTTAAGATTTAAAACTAATTTCTCTAGCAGGTTTTATTTCGTAGAAAAATATTGTTACCGATTTAAATCAGTGGTGTTTTTAGAAATTTAAAATTTACAAAATGGCCGTTTGTTGAACTAGACTGATTTATATCACATTTTTAAATTTTTAAATTAAATTTTAATGATTTTTACATAATATTTATTATATTTTTTTATAATTTCTAGTTGTAAAACCCAACATGATTTGGATGCTCATCATCGTACACATTTACCTGATGCTCCTTTTAAGTGCAAAAAAAGTAACTGCAATTTTGCTGCACGGAATAAACAATCCTTAGCGATACACTTAAAGAAAATGCATGAAGTAAAAATATGAAAATTTAAAAATTTTAATTTATTAATTAATTAATAATTAAAAACTCTAATATATCCGTTTTTCTTATTCAAACAGGATGATAAAGTTAATCGTTACATCTGTCATATTTGCGATGGCTTATTTTCTCGTGGAAACTATCTTTCAAAACATTTGGTTAAGAAGCATAAATATCGATGGCCGTCAGGACATTGCAGATTTCGGTTTAAAAATATAAAATAATTATTAACAGATAATATGAAAAGGGAAAGGGATTTTCGGAAAAAAACAATTTTATCTCCATTATGGTTAATTCTGAATATTTTAGGCTAAATATAACCCAAATCCTGTCTAATTTTATTGGTTTTTAGTCTCGAAAAATCCTTTCCTCCGGTTTTATCTCATCTTTGTTACTATAATTACCAAATCATTTTTACATTTGTTAACTATTATACTTTAAAGTTATTTTTAATTTTAGATGAGATAATTCATAGTTAATTTTTATACAAATGAAATTTTTTTTTCACTTTAAATAATATTTTAATAGATACAAACGTGACGATGATGGATTTTTTCGGCTTCAAACGGTTCGTTATGAAAGTATTGAACTTGCGCAACAGTTAATGACATCAGATGGAAATGAATTTGACACAAACGTTGAAATGAGTGAACAAGGAACCATTTTAGAATTATTACAAGACAACATTGTCGTTACATTTCAAGGTGATCCAAATGAGAATTATGAAGGAAATTCGAATGTTGTTTATGAAGAGGATCCAAACCAAACTATAAATATGGAAAGTAGTGAATTAAATTAAGATGAAGATAAGATTAGAAAACTTTTAAATGAAATATTTAAATTTAAAATAAATTAAATAATAAATAAGTTAATTTTATTACTTAAAGAAAATGAATTTGATTCAGGGTTTTAACTTTAGATTTTACGAGTTGACAAATAATTTGATTA
>JAQFZN010002199.1:0-12214 GCA_034687075.1 Geophilus carpophagus | reverse complement strand
TATTAGTTGCGAAAAATCAGTATTAAATGCTAAAAATCAGTGTTATTTGCGATAAACCAGTATTAGTTGCGAAAAATCAGCGTTATTTGCCATAGATCTGTATTGTTTGCGATTAATCAATGTTGTTTGCGATAACTTTAGTATTAATTGCGAAAATTACAATTATTTCTGACAAGTCAAGTACTAATTGTGAAAATATGTAAACTATTGATTATATTTTTGTATAAACTATTCTACTAAAGTAAAAATGATTAAATAATCAAAACAGAATAACCAAAGCTATACTCATCTAATAAGCATGAGAATTTACACGAATTTCACTATTACATATGCAACGCTCGCGAGCATGGTGTGGTTACCTTTATTACACATGCACATGTATCAGCAGTCATCACCTAAACCAATTTTGCTTACACCAATTTCTTATTCAACAACAAATAATTACTTTCTCTCCAAAACCAACTCAACGCACTAAAATCTAAGAAACAAATTAAAGAATATCACAAGTTCACTCACACTAAATTCGAAATTTCCTCGAATTCCCTGCTCACTTTTCACTCATCCGTAATAAAAGTGAACCTACGAAAAACCCATCACCTAAAGCATACATTAAAATCTCCTTGAGCAAATAGATAAACAGATACCTAATATATGGAAAATAGATGGAAAATAACAGTGTCTTATTGATTCTCGTTCAGAAGGGTCTGATTTAAGCAGCAGCTTTTTGTTTATCTTTTAAAGTGTGAGCTTGATTTGAAATTAAAATGTGTTATTACTGTCAACTCGGAGCTGGCAAATTGGTTTAAAATAAATATTTTTGCTTTATTAATTAGTAGTCAATTGAAGCTGCAATAGCATTCTGTTACCTATATACGCTTGGTTGTAAAGTGCACCAATTGTTTTAATGCGAGCAGCATTATGCATGAACATGCACTGGCCTTTGCTGCATGCAATAGCATGTTATTTAATAATAAAGTTGCAGCTCTTTGCTTATAAAATATTTGCTTTGCAAAGAGAAGTTTTGAGTTTTAGTGGTTTAAATTTACATTAGTTGTCATCTTGTCTCTCAACTTATGCCAGATAGTAAAATAATAATAAAAATAATAATAAAAATGGTAGTTGTTGTTTATTTGTTATTTGTGCTCTGCTTAAAGATGAAGGAATAAATATAACAGTGAAAACACTTATCACGAATTTGCAACATCGCAAAATTGTAGGTAAAATACAAATTAGTAAGTGAAAATGGCTTTCAGGAAAATTACACATCAATTTAATTAATTTATAAAACATGATATTGTTTATTAAATATATATTTTAATTTTAATATTTATTAAAGTTATTTGTAATGAAATAAAAAGCTGGTTTTTAAATGTCATCTTTAAAATAGCTGGTGGATGGTAAAAGAATTTTGTGTGTTGCCATCAGTGGTGCTGTCATTTTCACTTCCTTTCATCTTCCACGCCCTATGCCAGGAGAGAGAAAGTGAAAGGAGAAAAAATAAGAAGAAAGAAAAAAAATGTATAAAAAATGGAGAGAGAAAGAGGAGGAAAGTAAAAGAAAAGGAAAGGAAAAGAAGAAAAAAAAATCAGTTTTGTTAGGACATGGTTGGTGAGTCGAAGAGTCCTTCACATTTTGTCAAGCTAATTATTGTTGAACTTGGTGGGGAGAAAGGAAGAGAAAGAAATAATAAAAATAGGTCTGTTTGGGGAAGAGAGCTAATTGCTGGGTTTATTGCTTTATTGAGGGATAATGGGGTTTTATAAATTGGGAGGTTATTTTGGTAAGGGGTTTGGGAGTGTTTGAGGATCTAAAAAATGGAAAATATTGGGTTTTTTTTATTGTGTATAAATGGTGGAATAAAATTGATTTGGTGCTGATCCAGTACATGTAGTGGAGCAGTACTGGAACTTAATTTTGAGATATTTAAAAATTATTTAAAATTATTGTTGTTTTTGTTGTGTATCAATTGAGTCGTTTTTGAAACAAAACTGTTCTAGTGCTGGTCCAGTATATGTACTGGATCAGTACTGGATTCTTATTTTGAGGTTTTTATAAATAAAAAAATTATTAAGGTATTTTATTATTATTAATATTGGATTGAGTGATTTTACAAACAAAATTGTTCAAGTACTGGTACAATACATGTACTGGTGGATTACTGGAACTTAGTTTTAGGTTATTTATGAATTAAAAATTATTTGTATTCTTTTAATTGTATATAAATGATAAATTAATAGGTTTTTAAACAAAACTGTTCCTGTACTGATCTACTGGACCTTACTTTTGAGCTTTTTCTTCCTACTAATGTCAAATTGAGATATTATACAACACTGTTTATTAAAATTTAGCAATTTTTAGTAAATCTGGCCCATTATTCTAATCGTGATAATGCAATTAGAAGTAAAATAACACTTAGTTGTTATAATTTTATAAATATTTACGATAAAGATTCGTCTAGTGCTAGATTATACATAAAACATGTGTTGTTGTCAGACAAGTTTGTGGTATTGTTCCAGTTCGATCTCATCAAAACCGCTTCTCGGTTGCAGGTTCTACCGGTTATGAAAATGCATGTTGCTGAATAGTTTACAATTTAACATAGGTCTAGAATGGTCATTGAGATCAGTAGCCCACAATTTAATAATTGCAATTTCACCAATATCTTTAATAGTTCAAAAAGTTCAAAAATATTTTATGGTAATTTAATCATAAAACAAAAAAAGAAAACCTGGAATATGCTTGAAATGTTGCATTTATATTTTTAAATGCAAAACTTAATTAACTGTTTAAATATGGCTTGAATCAATAGTTCGTTTTTTATTTTTATTTTTATTTTTAAAAGAAAAAATTTTTTCATTTTTTTTTAAAAATCTGTTGTTGATGAAATAGGTGAGTAATTGTCAGAAGATTTAATTGGTAATTTGCATATTGGTGTTTTAATTTGATTCATTGATTAAAAAGGGGTTATTTATTGTGCTGGAATTTAATCAGATGTCATTCATTAATTAAAGTAGAGATAAGAGGCAACGATGAGGGAATGGAATCTTATTAATACCTTGGAAATAATTGTTGAAAATTTTATTTAAATTTTTAAAAAAAATTAATTGTTAAATTTTTAAAATTTTTAAAATTTCTTGATTTTTTTGTTTTGAAAAACATAATGAAAAGAGAATGAATCTGTGTCTGGTACAAGTTAAATTTCTAGATTTCTATTTTTAGGGCTATAAAACAGAAGCTCATTGAGATACTGACCAGATAAACAGGTGAAAAAGATAAAAAGTAAAAAGGATCTTTGCGTGAAAGAAAATAAAATTCTTGAAGCATGACTAAAAGTGAGAGTGAGAAGAAATAAAAATGGAGGAGTTTTCTAACAGCCATTGTGTTATGTGTGGTAAAATGTGTGCATTATATCATTGTTAAATGTAACTTCTTTTTTTCTTTTCTTTTTATTTTTAAGTGAAAAAAGAATTCATTGTATGAGGCTTAAGTTTTATTATGGGATAGGTTAAAACGAGCTTGTTTATGGCTATCTAAGTCACTCAAGACACTCCATGGTTGGTTAATGTAAGAGAAAGTTGGATACTATGTTGAAAATGTTGTTAGATATCTTTGTACTAATAAGATGGGCAGGAAGGGGAGTGTTGTTTATGTTGAGATTTATGGTATTGTTAGGTTAGGTCGTTAAAAAGTTTTTAATTTTCTTACAAATGCACCACCTAGATTGTCAGCCATTGTTTTAATCAACTGGTTTAATGTTTTGTAGTCTAATGTTGTGTTGAGGTGGTTTAGAATGAGTTGGAAGGATTGTAATGATTGCAATTGGGGTAATTTAAGCTTTTAGAGAATTATATAACTTGTGATGTCACAATTTTGAATGGATTTACTAAAAATTGATTTAAAATATCTGTTCTTGTGTTATTAATTACATATTTCTGGTATTTAACAAAAAATTATGATAAAATTTAATTTTCTTGAGAATTCTCAACATTTTTGGGAAATACAAATCAATTTCTCATTTCTTGACAAGTGCAAATTGTTGAGTAATCAGTACTAATCTGTGTGCTTACTTTGTCCCAGTCATAAGATGCAGCACAATCCTGTAATTTGATTGGTTATGTGTAATTTGTCTATTTCTTGCTATGGCATAACAAAGTCCTTAACCGGTTGCTCTGGGTTGATTTAAAGATAGAAATTATTTTCCTGGGGCTCGAGTTCACTCTTGTCTGCCTCGACTATATGAGATGATTAAAAAGTGTGGTTCTCGGTTAATTTTCATGGAAATGAATTTAAATGACTAAAATTGAATAATATGGGTGAACAGGAAACTTGGTATAGACAACAACAAATTCAAGGTCACAAATAAGTTGTCCACACCAAACTTGCTATCAATAAAAGCTGGCATTGAATAAAGGCTGCACTTGAAATGTCATATTTATGATGTCACATGTCTCTTACTTTTTAACATGAGCTCAGTTTATCTGAACAAATATATGGCTTGGACACAAAACACATGAAAATTATCTTGTGCAAAAGATTTTTTTCAAGTTGAGTAATAGGTAGCTATCAAGACCAGCTGCAGTTTTAGAACTTGTAGAACTGGTTGAATAATAAAAAAAACAAGTTAACAAACAGTGGCAGGGTGTGTTTGATGACATGATTGAGGGTGATTATACAATTACATTTGTCAGAAATGCATGCAATTTGTAAGAAACATCTAGCAAAATATTAGTAAGCAAATTTATAAATAAAAATGTAAAAACAAAGAAGAAACATGTATGAAATGAAATGGGAGATGGCACAAATTAAAATATGAGAAGATTGAGAAGCCAACAAAGAAGCAATACATTTGAATGGAAACCGGGGTTTAGATCTAACCAATGGAGTTGCAGAAAAATTGGATGTTGCAGATAATGATTATAACAAAAGTAACAACATGAAGAAAATGTTGAAAAATAATCACAAAACTAAAGTTGAGCCCATCTGCAGATGCAGAGAAGTGAGAGGAAGATGATGCTGATATTGTAAACATGATAAAAACATTACTGGACATTACCATGATATCTTACTACCACTTTGTCTTTTTTGACAGACATTGAAAACTGAAAAAATGATATAAAGAAATTATAGATTTTAATAGAACTCTGAGTTTCAAGGAAATATATTTAAAGATTATTCTGAAAAATGAATTCTTACTGTCTTGGAGCGTATTTGACAAACCGTATTGAGAGTAAAATTGCAGTGATCCTTAAAATAATAATTGAAAAAAGAGGATTGAGACCTGCTGTTTCACTACAGGTCACATGTCAATCTAAGCAATCTGAACATGCTCAATTGTGTCTATTTAAACACAGGATGGTAAGGAATAGGAACTTTTTTGTTGTGCAAAAGATTTCTGTGTTCCATATATTTTGTTGGCGTTTTAAACTCCTTTTTTGTTATTAGTTTACCCTTTTTTTGTCGTTAGTTTGAT
The DNA here is from genome assembly GCA_034687075.1 of Geophilus carpophagus. Taxonomy (NCBI): domain Eukaryota; kingdom Metazoa; phylum Arthropoda; class Chilopoda; order Geophilomorpha; family Geophilidae; genus Geophilus; species Geophilus carpophagus. Next base: position 6,744 of record JAQFZN010002199.1, on the reverse strand, counting down.
CTTTTTTGTCGGATCGATAAATCATACTGTATTTTAATCGGTATTGTGAAAGTTAAAGACAAAGTTCTGATGATGATCTTAAGGAGAAAATCGAAAAGGCCTTCAACAAAGATGTAATTAAAAAGCAATAACATGTTGACTAGCCAAAACAAATAAAAATTGAAGTTTTAAAGATGATATGATGACAGGAAGCAATAAAATTGAATTTGATTTTAAACCACTAGATGTGAGTGTCATGATTTTAAGTGCTTAATTCTGTAAAGGCATTTACTTGTTGGCATAGTGAAGTTGGTTTAATTTTAATGAGGATAAGATGGATGCTAGCTACTAATCTAATCTGGATGGTTATTAATTTTGAAGCCAAGTTTAAATATAGGTGTTAAAATAATAAGGTATATACAGTAATCTGACATGCGAAATATTGGACCTGCAATAAGATTGACATCCCCGTGGACTAGACGCGACAAACAGGTGCACTAACATGGCTAATTAAGGCGAACGAGTATAGCTCATTAATACTACATGAGTTCTTTTGACTAACAACATAGACAAGTACCTTAATATCCGCTGTAAAACTAAGCTAACCCAGGCGAATCACCTTTTCTTGATGATCTTAACGCCGGTTTATAGGTTAGGGTTAAGTGAGATATCGAATTTTTTTTATTATGGGAGATTTTTATTTGGGATTTGATTTGATTAGTTAAATGTGGGTTTTTTGAAGGGCAGAGAGCCAAATTGTATTAAGGTGTGGTTGTTATATGAAGTTTTTATTTTATTTTTTAGGGTTAAGTTGGATGAAGTTGAAAGAAATTGTTGGCTTATTGAAAGCTGAAAAGGTGTGCTTTTAGATGGTAGTTTGTGGGTTGGGTAGATGCAGGCGTTGTCGGTCTGTGTAATGTGAGTTGCATGAAAAATTCACGCGTCCCCTTAATGATTTAGGCTTGGCTGCTTCTTTTTTGAAGAAAGAACGAGCATTTGGAGGAGAAGAGCAGGGAAGGGGAGGGGTTGTTCTTCCTAGTTTTGATGTGAAGGAAATTATGAATGAGGTAAAGTGTTAGGAAAGATGGGATATGAATTTCAAGAAATGTAAAACCAGGTTTCTATTCCAACCAATGCCCTATCCACTGCGGTAGTCATAAAATCAGCAGAGAATATACTCTATGTACAGTGGAATCTCAATTGTTTTATTAGTTTTTGTTAATTTAATCATTTTTGGCTTATTTTAAACTATGTTTCATCTTTCCCTTCCATCTCCTACTTTGAGGTTTAAGGCCTTCTTGGTGTCCGCTGTATGGGACCATCATCAGAACCATTTTATGCTATATATATTGGGACAATAGGAAACATTCGTCAAATGTTCCTATATGTCCCATAAACATTTATGGGACATATAGGAATGTGCTATTATTACAAGACAAAATGTATAATAAATATGGTCTAGGTATTTATTTGCATGAATTTTTATTCTCTCGATTATCTGAATTGTCTTGGTTCTGGTTAGTTCTGATAACCGAGGTTCTACTGTATATCTTAAATCAGCAGATGGTGTACTGTACATTTATGACATTTCAAAATTTTTTAAATGAATTTTAAATAAATAAATTAGTTATGTTAATTTATTTATTTGCATATTGATATGCTTATTTGGACTCTACTTACATTTCTCTTGAGTTTACGTTGAAGAACTGCTTCTATGTATTAAGAAATTCTGCAATTTAAATAAGGAAAATCAATTTTATTCGGTTAGAATTTGAGAAATTGAATTTTTATATCATGTGATTTTGTAGAATTTAACAGCTAATTCGATATTATTTGCAAAAGTGTTATCTAAATTGCGAAATTTTTCGAATAGCAATGTATGGTTTGTCGTTAGTGCAGAGCTAAGGATATCTTTATTGATTTTGCCTTTTTTCGATGCTCCACTGGCAAGGAGGAAGAGGAGGGGATGGTGGTGGTGGTGGGTGGGTGGTGCAGTTGGAAGAAAATGACTTTTTGAAAAATTTTGGCGCCTCAATGTCTGGGTGCAAAGTGAGAGAAGTAAAAGAAGAGAGAGAGAGAGTAGTAAAAATATATATATGTAAGGGAAAAATATATAGTTTAGCAAGTTTGGTGCAGGGGATGGGTTTGTATGTTTATAGGGCAGTATTTTTGGAGAAATGTTATATTTTATTTGGTTTTGTATTATTTTTTAGGGCTTTATTGTAACTTGTTTTGACTGGTATCTGAATGTGAATTGTAAACTTGTTTTTCTCTTTTTCTTGTTTTTTTTTTATATATGAAATAAGAAAATAATCATTTTGGATGTGGAATTGTGAGTTACTGGCAAGATATATTGAAATTTAATTCTATCTAAGTTTCATTTATTTTTTATTTTTTTCTTGTTTTAAATGAAAAAGTGTATCCATGACTACTGCTGCTTTTGAGTTTTCACCAATATAGATTTAAGAAAGGATCTGAGAAAAGAAAAGATTTTTACTTCCTCAGTCTGCTTTTTATGTCTTGCAACTGTTGGAAAAAGGATGGGGGCATAAATAAGTAAAGTTTAATGTTACTTTTTCTAACGATATAAATGGGAAGAAAAGAGAAATAATGGTTTATGATGAAATAAAGTTGATGTCAAATTGTTACTGGATAGAACTAATAGTTTTTTATAATTAATTAATCATCACAAAAAAATATTGAATTTTTGTAATAGTGGAAGACTGGGTATAAAAATATTGGTTGCCAGGAGACAAAGGGGCTCACCCACAATTACAAAGCTATCATTTAATTTTTATAAGAAATGAATAAAATTATCAAAAAATTAATTAGAAAAGAAATACAATTAAAATTTAACGCTGCTCTGCTTAACACTGTTTTAGTATTACTCGGTAGCAGGGCTTTTTTTGTGACGGTACGTGCTGGTACGGAGTACCAGAACCTCTTTCCAAGCCAGAAAAAAAAATCAAAAATTGTCGTCATTTTTTTTAGTCCAGGCCATTTTGCCCAGGTTATACAGTCATGGTACCCCAAAAAATTAATGACCTCAACTGAGTACCGGCACCTATTTTTTTAACCAAAAAAGCTCTGCTTGGTAGTATTGGGATTTTCAGAAACTGCATGTGGTATTTAAATAAATAAAAAAAGCTTGTCTGGTTTAACACTGTTTCGTTTAGCACTGGAACTCATTGGAATGTATCTCCTACATTAAGCGAGGTCTCACTGTAATTTTAAGGGAGCTCACTTGCAATCTGCCAGCTCATACAATGGCTAAAACAAATTTGGAGATAACTAGGAAACACTTCTCATTATTAAAATCTATGAAGATTCTATTATTAGTTTATTTATATCAATCTTTCGAAAAAATGAGAAATTCTTTGGCCAAATAATTATCCATCCAAGTTGTAAATTCTTGTAACTGGGATTTTGAAATCGTCAAACATAACAAACGATCAACGGTTTTCGGATATCCTAAAACCAACACAGTCAAGGCAAAGAGTAAAGCCTCAAGAGATAAGTGACTTGCACCCATTTTTCAGACCAGGTTACAGATGTGGTTGGTAGTATCTGATTACCATGATCATCACATAGATGCTTACAGTTCTGTAAGTGATAAATTGATAGGATTAAAGGGGAATAACTTAACTTTTTCTACAGCTTTTATCAACAAAAAATTGAAGGAAATATTGGGGAGATTTAAATTTGACTTCTATATTTTATCACTCTACAGATATCTCAAATTGTGACATGATTAAGCTTTGTCACTCACTGGACTTTAGTTGTCCTTGAAACTGGAATCTGATGACAGAATTGTGGTTAGTGTATTATGAGTTTGAATACTCTTTGTCTGTTAAACAGGTAGAGGCATTTGGTTTGGCTGGGCAGAGCAAACTCCTCCCATTTCGTTTTGAATGGTAAATTCTAATAAAGAATTTGTATAGACTCTAAATAGCATCCTGTCATTCATTGTCAGTTGATGTAATCATCCTTGGATATCAAGGAAGTTTTGGTTTTATTTATTTCTGGGAAAATGAAGGTTAATGTAATTAAAGTGTACGCATATATAATAATGTAGCTCAATTTTAGTGGTTTTTAGTCCCAGAATATCCAGTGAAATATTGCATCTGATCCTGGAGTATGACCTAGAGTCCTTAGAGAAATGTAATTGTTTATAGAATTCTTGGACTTATATAAATGGATATGAAATTGCTGTTCGACAAAAGTTTGGAGAAGATTCTTTGTTTTTTATTAGTTTGGTAATAGAATTATGAGAAATTTATGGCAAATGGTAATTTAGCTAGAAGGCTTTTGATGTTTGCCTCTTTTATCTCTTGATGCAAATTCCACAAAAGAGGAAATACCATTACAGCAAGGTTATTCACTAGCTGCAATTGGTGGATGGCATTGTTCAAAGAGATGGTTTCGATTTTGCACCAAACTTGCTACCAAGTTGGCCTTTTAATTCGAAAATTGTTTGGTATTTATACCCATTTGTTAAATACTGGATGGCTTGTATGATGCAATGGACATTTTTCTCTTTTGTGTATGGAATGTGGAATCTGGTTTGAAATTGAAAGTGATGTTTGGAATTGCTAAGATTTTTGAATGGGAAATTGTTTTGGGGATAACAAAAGTTGCTAGTGGGATTTGCTCAAATTGATGTTTACTTATCTAAGAGCAGCTTTTTTGAAGCTACACAAAATTGACATTTGTTGCTTTGTTATATCAAGTGGGAGGTTTACACAAAAGGTGCCTTTGGTTGTCCACAAATTGGACTGGACTTGGAGGTGGCCTTTTGTGCAGTGAGTAATAGGATGAAGCAAACAGTTTTGTAAGCTCATTTGCAAGTTGGCTTGCACTTTAATTTAATAAACTTCATTTCAGGACTTGGTATGTGTGGATTTGTTGTTGAATTTGGGAGAATTTAGCTGGGAATTAGTGCTAATTGGCCTAAAAGTAAAGGGTTTATATTCTAATGTTTTGGGTGTGCAAATGTATTATCTCAAAGTAGGGGAAATATTAAGTTAGTCACATTTTAAGGCTTGTGAAAATGTTTGTTTTGTCAAGACTGATGAAAAATTTTAATTCAATTTATTCTTGGCTCATACTCTTAAGCTAATTATTGAAGTAAAAATACAAAAATGTATGCTTATGATCAGAATTAGTGCTATTTTTTGGGGAAAAAGATTGTTATACATATTGGTGACTATGGCTTACTTATGACTGCTAAAGAGGTGTGCCAATAAAAGATTCCTGTACACCATGCAGACAAGTGTTGAAATGTTTTAAAAGTTTGGTGTATGTTACAGACTTTAAAAATCCTTTAATATCTAGTTTCTCTGTATACAATAGGTGGACTCTTTTGAGAAGGTTATATAATAGTACTCCCCATTGCTATCTTACACAGGAAAGAGATGTTCTTTGGCCTGACTTGCCTTGCATTCATTATTCAATTTTTCTTTATATCTCAGTAGGGATTCTCAAATGATTTAAATTGTGAACAGAGAAGGGTAGTTTATGAATGCATACACTGGGTTTTGAAAAATTACCAACAAGGGTTTGAGGTAGGGAAGTTTTTATTGAGAAAATTGAAAATAGTACTTGGGTTTTTGGAATTGAAAATTTGATAGAAGACTAAACATTGTTCGCATAAACCCTGGGTAGAAGCTGATTAATTCTAACTTTCTTCCACAGCAGGAAAAAGTTCCTACTACAGTCGACTCATGATTATTTGTGCATGGATTATCTGGTTTGTGGATTAACTACATTTTTCTATATGAGTATTGGAAACGTCATCTAATGATTATAGAGTTTGTGCAATGGGGTTTTTCATTATAAATTATATATTTATTTGATAATCCTTCCTTCATTTGAAGGTCAGGAAAAGCCAGTTGGGTGGGAGGCAGGCACTGAGAGAGCTTCAATGGGGCCTGGGCCAACAACATTTTGTGGGCTCCATTATTTTGTTTTCAAAAATAGTTATAATTTTTAAATATCCAAAAACTAAAGAAAAGCTTCAACTTAAATTGATTTATTTTAAATTTATTATTATTATTATTTTTTTATAAAATAATAAAAAATTAATTTTAAATTATGTTTAAAATGCTTTGCACGCTTTAGAATTTGTGGGAGATTTACCTTTGACTATGGTTTTTGAGAAAAATAAAAGTGTAAAATATAAATAATTTTTGGGGCACTGGGGCCCAGGTCATGTGGCCCTCCTATCCAGGGCCGTGCCTGGCCAGCATTCATTGCGTGTGCAGCAGGCAGGTGGCCAAATAAGATGGCAAAATCACCAAGGAATGAATATTTGAAACTATGTATATAGATAATCTTGGAGGCGGCCATGCGCACTGGCACGCAGGCAGCCATATACTCAGGCACGGCTCTGCTTCTAGCCCCCCTCTATCTGGACCTAGTGGGGAGATATTATCAAAATTACATTGGTCAATCATATGATGTGGTTAAATGATGAAATCCACTTGCAGATTATCCATGCAGTTTGGTTATCTGTTCAAGTCGGTTTTCTGTGCATGTCAATTTCTTATTGGCTAGTTTACTTGTGTAATGGTACATTCTGACCTTAATTCAGTAGCAGATTCAGAATTTCTCTAAAGCCTAGTACTCATAACCACTTTCCTATGCTGGAAACCAGTCTGTGAACAGAAATGTTCATAACAGAAAAAATGTGGTACTCATAAAAATTATTCCTGACCTGGAATGTCTGTGAAGTAGACTCTGGCTCACAGAAAAATTAACTTTCCG
>JAQFZN010002198.1:0-12217 GCA_034687075.1 Geophilus carpophagus | reverse complement strand
AAGAGCGTGATAGAAACCCAGAACGTGAAGATAACCAAGAAGGAGAACTCAGGCGAGAAGAACGTCATGTAAAATGATAGAACACGAACGAGAATTATGAGAACACCCACAAAAACTTCATAAATCAAGAATTTAATGCAGATATTGACCAAAATTTAGATAAATTGCTTCAAAAACAATTTTTGTAACATTTTATGTATACCTAATACATTCTATTGATTAATTATTTTGAAATAAATTTAATCTATTTTTAATCCAAGTAATATCAACACTATATTTAAAATACATAAAAATTTTAAAAGTAAACGAATCAATTTCTAAATATGGAATAGAGTATTTTCACGTGAAAGAATCCCGCAACTCCATCAACATTACACGATAAAACTAATGTATCTGATACGTATGGAGCCAGGAAGTCGGTCTCCTGTCTTGGGAGACCATACACCAATGAATTATGAGCTATCACGACATACGTCACCGAGCTTAAAAGCTCTAACTACTGATAACACGTCTAAACTAAGCCAAAAGATCACGACCCTCTAACGTATCAAAGCATTCCATATTTTCCCGACATACAATCTCCACATATGTCGATCTAACTGACAGTGAAAAGTCAACTGTTTATATTAACAAATAGAGAACTAAATGTTATCAGTTTAACTGTACAAACAACTCTTGCTTGATTCGTAAGGTGTTAACGATTTTAAAACGTCGCGCAACATTAAGATGATTTCAACCGAGTCGAGTGTCATACTCCACTGATCTTAAAGTCAAGGACGTATCGATATTATGTTTTAAGGGCAAAATATCATCAAAATCATTATAAAACTTCATAACAAAATAAATAAAAGTGAATAAAAAAATCTAAAACCTAACTTACTTCCATTTTACGCGCCACAACGTCGCCTCTTGAGTGAACGTCGTCACTTTAGGGGCGAGACAACACCATAGGGGAGCTGTCAACAAGACCTAAAAGTCCCCAACATGTGTCACATGACGTGTCTTAAGTGATATAATTCTACACAAATGAAAATGACTAAAATATTTAAAAACCCAAATTTTTATCAATAAAAATGTACGGTAGAAAATTTGTTGATTTTATCATTTTAAGACCTTGACTGAGAAAAAAACCTTTTTTTCAATGAGTAATACATCCGTTAGGCCACCAATGGTTTCAGTGAGTGGGTGTTTCGAATGACTATTCTTTGCTTCACTGAACCTACTTGTCTTTGATAGCCACGCGGCAATTTCCGCCACCAGCATCGCGCGGTTTTCCGTAATAACAGACTTGGAATCGTGAACCCAACCCACTGACAAGGTCGTTTGATTGCCTTGATTGTTCACCTCCACATTGTTTGGTGTATACAATGTTGTGTCTGTGTCTAATCACCTCTTGTGGGTTTTTTGTTTATATAGAGGTGATGACATGTTTGGTTTTCCATTCAGGTTATTATAGTGGCAAAGTGTAGTAAAAATACTTTACGTTTCTTGTTTGGGTTTGGATGTATTTTACTGAAAGGAAAGGAGAAAGATATGGTAAGTTAATTTTATGCTTTAAAATTGTAGTGTTATTTTAGAAACGATATTGTATTAAAGTGCTTTGGTTAGCACAACGTCTGGTGCACATGCATGGGCGGTTTAATTCTATTTTGGCACAGATGGTGATCATCATCTTGGTGCTCCTAATTTGATTATAACACACGTGCTTACTATCACCACCGTCGTTGCACTAAAGCAATTTACTTTTATGCATTTGTAAAATTGTTTCAGTTTTGGTTCATTAAAAAATTAAGAAAAAATTTGAACAAAGAAAAGTTATTAAAGATGTGTAAATTCATTAAGAAATCGTTAAAAATGTGAAAACTCATTAAAAAATGTTTAAAAATGTGAAAATTCATTGAATAATCATTAAAAATATAAAAATTCATTAAAAAATTTATAAAATGTCACTAAAAACACTTAAAAATTAATTTAAAAATCGATAAAAAAGTTAAAAAATTCATTCAAAATTATCAAACCTAAGATAAAAATATTCAATTTTAACTTAAAATTACAAAGCGAAATTAAAATGTTAATCAAAAATGTCAAAATACTGTTTAAATTATAAAATCTTTTTAAAAAACTACAAAAATATTAAGTTACTCAATTACATTATTTTTATATTGTTTATTAAACTCAAGTTATGTGTAATAAACAATATAAACATAAACATACACTTACCCACAATAATCACAAAATGGCAGAAGGTAATTGAGAAAGTGTGCGTTGTTGTTATTATTGATGCTCTTTCCCATCCATCACTTTATGATAACATCAAAAATGTCACACTAAATTGTAGAATAAATCTGTAATTAGTGAATGAATAACAATGGTGTTTGAATTGGATGGTAAAAGCACCAGAACACTTGCCTTTCATGAATGGCTTGCGAGAGAGATAACAACACTCTGCAGATGCGCATTTAATCTAATTACAAACTCAAACATCACCATCAAAAACCATCTCAATATTAAATTTAGAAAAATAATAAAAGTAATAAAATATCACATACATAATTCAGATATTATTTACAACTAAACAATAAATCAAATCAATTTTAAAATCGTTAAAAAACAAGAAAATAATCTCACGCAACAAAACCCAAACTTGCTACGGAAGTGCATTAACTTCCTTTCAACGCTCGTTTTTCGTATTAACTCGCCCCATTCATTCTCAATGGTGGCATGAAGGTATGCAGAGAGCCTCAATTAGCGTACAGAGGGTGGTAGAGTTGTAGGGTCATCGGGCCTGACAGATTGGACAAACTTTAGTAATTTATACACTTGAAAACTCGTGCAGCTGTCATTTCAATTTGCACTTTATTTATTTCATATTTACAGATTAAATCACACATTTAGAGATTTTTTAAAGATTAATAATACATTTATAGTGTTATAATAATTTAAGGATTTATAATAAAAAGAGGGTATAACATTGCACAGAGATCGTCCAAGACCGATGAAGACCAGAGCAACGAAGCATCATTTATTTGCACAAGATCCGAGTGCGAACATGGGAACGTTCAAATTTCGGATTGTTTATTTATCATTTAGGTATAACTTCCTGAGAAATTAGCTAAGTTGTTATTGCATTTATGTTTTCGTCTTGTAACATTCTTCTTATCATTGGTTATTTTTATTTTTATTTAGTAGAGTGAGTTAATTGAGCAATTAATAACTTAGCTGTTTTTCTGTGCGTCGAATGCTTTTCTTTGTTCTCTCGTCATCATCGTGATCTAGAAAAAGGATGTGTTGGTGCTACTGTTTCAATTCAAGTGCCCAAACGTGTTGCGGCCATCCTGTTCGTCCTTTGGTTTTTTTATCAGAGGATATATTTTCGTGTACTAACATATTTTGTAGCTGTAATAAAGATTTAAAGTATGTATGTTAAATATTAAGAGAGAATTTTTAAAGAAATAATAAAATTTGTTTAAATGAATAGAAAATTGTAGAGATGAAAATAATTAATTATTCGTTTATAAATGTATAATTTTTATCTTTAAACTTAATTTTTTGGCTTAAAAAAATATTTTTTTGTTTAAAATACAAATAATCGGAGTTAAAATACAAATTTTCAGGTTAAAATTCAATTTTAAGAGCTGAAATCCAAATTTTCCGTTTAAAAATCAAATTTTCTGCTTAAAACCTAATTTTTCGGCTTAAAATTTAATTTTCCGGTTTAAGATCTCATTTTCCTGCATAGAACCTAATTTTTCGGCTTAAAATTTAATTGTTCGGCTTAAAATCTAATTGTTCGGCTTAAAATTTAATTTTTCGGCTTAAAATTTAATTGTTCGGCTTAAAATTTAATTTTTCGGTTTAAAACCTCATTTTTCAGCTTAAAATCTCATTTTTCGGCTTAAAATCTAATTTTTCTGTTTAAAATTTAATTTTTTGGTTTAAAATTTAATTTTTTGGTTTAAAATTTAATTTTTCGGCCTAAAATTTAATTTTTCGGCTTAAAATTTAATTTTTCGGTTTAAAACCTCATTTTTCAGCTTAAAATCTCATTTTTCAGCTTAAAATTTCATTTTTCAGCTTAAAATTTAATTTTTTGGTTTAAAATTTAATTTTTCGGCCTAAAATTTAATTGTTCGGCTTAAAATTTAATTGTTCGGCTTAAAATTTAATTTTTCGGTTTAGAATCTCATTTTTCAGCTTAAAATCTCATTTTTCGGCTTAAAACCTAATTGTACGGCTTAAAACTCAATTTTTCTACTCAATTTTCAACCTCAAAACATTTTCCATCAACAAACATTCAAATTCCTTACCATATCTTTTTTCCTTTTCTCTTGCTCCCTCAACGTATCTACCTTCCGTCCTAACTCCGCTTTGAATCCTCTTCCATCCGAAAAATCGCTCAAATCATCTCTCTCTAACAAATCCATTAAATACGCGATATAAGACGTAGCTAATCTCAACGTCTTTATTTTCGACAACTTTGTATCCGACGGCACGTTAGGAATACAATCCCTCAACTCAGTAAACGCTGAATTTATACTCAAAGTTCTTCTTCTCTCCTTCTTATTCGCAGTGCACCTTCGTTTCACCACCTTAACCCTTCCACCAGGTCCAGGAAATGTCGAACAAGGAATTAATTTATCATTCCCATTCCCCAAAGACAACTGACTCGTCATACATTCAGCTCCAGGTGCACCAATACCATAAACCAATGGACTGGAAGGGTGAAATTCGGATGGAGAAATATCTGTCGGACCTGTTGCGTATGGCCATGATTGGAAGTAAGGTCCAGCATCGGGAGGTTGGTAATAAGTTGTTGCATAAATTGATGGATCTGGTGATGATGAGCAGGGAAATCCTTGCGAATAATTCGTTACCAAACTCATATTTATCATAAGAAAAGTGTGAAAGTGAGGTGCACGAACGACAAGTGTGCAGTTTTGGTCTGGTTTAGCAGCATGAGTTGTCGATTGCAGATGTGCTTGTTACGTCATTATGTAGTTGAGCCAATAGTGTTGTGTGGTTTTGTTTTAAGTGAGGCAAGTGGAGGATAAAAGTACCGCCCTGGCTTTGTTTCCTCCCACTCGTCGTTTATTTAATATTGAATGATTTATACGATGCTGCCCGATTTGCTTTACTGCTGAGCGTCTAAAGTGAATTTTTCGTTTTTGCTGAAATTTTTATACAATTTTTATAAAAGATTTTGTTATTTTTAATATAATTTAACTGAGATTATAATTCAAGGGAAAATGTTAATTAAGATAATTTGTAATTTTTTATATTGATTTTAAAATGAAACTGTTTAAATGAAAGGAATTGATTAAAAATAACTAGTTTGTAATTCAATCACCTTTTCTCGTTGATCTGAATAAAGATAAAGAGTTACACCTAAATTGTAAGGGTGGATTAGAGTAATATATGGGGTGTCGGGTAAACCCCTACTCCGCCCAATTGACGCGACCCCCCACTAGAGCGAGACATTCGGCGCCTAACGAGAAGTGGTAATGAGTGTCAGATTGTGACGTTCTTACTACTACTATTATCATAGTTCAGTAACAGTTGTTGAATAATACACGAAAATGAAATTAAAAGAAAAATATAAAATATAATACTGGGGCCAGATTCACTAAACAATGGTTAGGTGTTAATGATTGGTTTTGCTAGTTAATTTACGAAGGAATTCTTTCAATGCTATTTTGATGCTGTAAAGATCAAATTTCGTCGTTATTTAACAACAAATCAAACCCACTTGTTAGCTAACGATATTGTTCGCTAACAATTGTTTAGTGAATCTGGCTCCTGGTTTTTAAAAGACAAACAGAACACCATTTGATCATTTATGAAAATATTTCTTAAAGTACTGTGACCTTATAAACTTAATAGTACACGTAGCACTAAGTGACAATTATATTAATATAGAAAAGTAAGGACGAAACTAATTAGAGGCCATTTTATTAATTGCATATGGTAAAATGCTTCTAACCGTTTAATAATTATAATCTATTAAATTTTTCTTTGGTTTATATTTCATTAATTAGTTATTTAATAAGTTAAATATTATTTAAAACTTTATGGCTGATTTTATGTGTTAATTTCTTTATTTATTTTTTCATCTGCTTGTAGTTTGATGCATCGTAAGACCTGTCTGAAAGTTCATTCAATGGCTTATTTTCAATTATATCAGAATTTTAGTTGTGTAGTTTCTCTTCCATCTCGTAAACTAATATACAATATGAATAAGTTTTGAAAATACCCAGAATTACCTGGGTATTTCGAAAAGACAAATTAAATTTCCATAAATTTGCATAATAACAGTTAATTAGTACAGTCGCTTCAACTATTGAATGGAGAAAACAGTTCCGGAATTATTATTACATATTATATTGTGTAATAAATCTTTTTGATCGTGACTCATCACATGACCTTATTATAATGGCGCTTATCATACAAGTTTATAATTGGAATATAATAAGATTCAATTCAAGCTTAGCATTATTTTCTTAGTAATTATTAATTACTAATACATTCAACGCATTACTTTCCAATGCAAACAACCGATTTTCAAAAATATTCTTAAAATGTTTCATTTTATGTATCATAAAAAGAAATAACCAAACACATAATAAACATTGCAATCATTTATTTATTCATGCATAAAATAAACTATGTTTTGGAAGGTGCAGCAAGAGTCACCTTTTTCTGAGATTTTTCTGATGCCTTTTGCTTTGCCTAAAGATAAAATAAATAAAAAATAATTTAAAACTAATTCAACCACTTAAAATAAATAAATTTTAAAATATATACTTTTTCCATGAGTGGTTCTAACTGCCCCGTTTCTGCCAATATTTTAAGCAATTCCATGATAAGAGGAATATAATTGTGCTTTCGACGTATATTTTCAGTGTGATAACGTTTCATTTTCACCTCTTCTTCTGCCAACAAATTCTGAAGTCGCGACAATTCAACTTGAACATTAATTTGATCAGTATTAGAAGGTGGTACGCTTTCCCCTTGGCTTAATTGTAACGTTAATTCCTGAATTTTTTTCTCGTAAGTCATTTTTCGTTCCGATACAATCGCCATCAAATTAAAATGAATTTCGTCATTACTATATCTATTAAAATATGAATTAAATCAATGCTTTTCATTAAATCATTAATAAAATTATTTAAATTATTTAAATTCATTTTACTTTAAAATACGTTCTTCGATGATCGGTCGAACTAACTCCAACCAATCTACTTCCGGTGAAATTTGGCCTAAATCAACCGGACCCTCTTTGAGACCATCTAATTCGTATAAACGACCATCAATTGGCATGTAGGCAACGAAATGAAACACATCATCGTCTTTAGAGGCAGTGTTTGAATCGAAAACGAAAAGTTGTTGTCTCGAAAAACTGTTGTGTACCTGTCGTATGATGTCGGAATTACTCAAACTTAATCCTTTCATCTGAAAATGTAAAATAATTAGTATAAATAGATAAAAGGTATCAAGTTTAACTTACAGTTGCGTCGAAACTATGGCAAAAATCTTTAAAATTTGATAAAGTTTCACCCAAATAAACATCGTGATGTTTACAATTTAAAAGTACACTTAGAATGGCCTGAGTTGCGCATGCGTTATTAATAACCTACGTAGAATTGAGAATAATATTTTATATATATATTTTTATAATATTTAGAAATAAAAATTATACTTGTTTTGCAAAGAAAATTTTTTCCAAGCGATTGTCTTGCACTATTGTACCGCTTGGTTCTTCTTCAGGTGACCATTTGAAAAGAAAAATTAACCCGTGAATAGGCCTAGAAGATGAAATAACAAATAAGTTTTTTGAATTTTTATTTTTGTTGTATTTATACTTTAATCTGTCAAAATTTTCCGCATCTAAACTCCATAATTCTTCGACTTGAACTCCTTTCACTCCTTAAAAAAAATAAAAAAAATTTAAAATTATTGTTTTGTGATTTTTTTTCAAATGATGGTTTAATTTATTAAGAATTCATAATAAAATAATAAAATAGTTACCAAAACCGCGAATTAATTCGGTGAAAACACCAGGATCACTTTCAATCAAACACCAATCTCCACAACTGCCGCCCGACATGTTTACGAATACAAATAAAACCTGAAACGGCAACAAAGTAATCTAAAATGGAACTAAAAATTAAAAAATTTACAACAATTAAATCATCAAAATTTAAAATTACAACAATAAATTTAAATAAACATAATTTATAACTAAAAGCAAGCTAAAATAATAATGTTCTTATAATTAAAAAACTATTTTTTTTCTTCATCGAGCATTATAAAACCCGAAATGAAAATCCAAAATCTACCACCAGGGAACATGCGCCATTAATTTGCATTGTCATGGTGGGATTAAACGTTAAAACCTGCAAAATACGTTTTATAAAACAAGACCACAATTAAATAACACATTTATACATTAGTTTAAATTTTAATTACCTATAAAAAGTTAACAACAAATATTAGAAAAATTGGAAATAAAAACTATATGGGTTAAAAATACGGTAAAACCCTTCAATAATATTAATGCATTTTTGCACATTTATTTTTAATACAAATGTATATTTAATGACAATTATGAATGAAAAAAAATGATTAAACACAAAACATCATTTTCAATAAACGTTTTTCCTTCGTCGTCTTCTCTTTTTCTTCTGAATCTTATCCCCACCACCAGCTGTATGTTTATTTTTAATGTGACACTTCAAATTGCCATTATAAGCAGATTCATATTCACAATGCGGACATTTAAACGGTTTCTCTTTCACCTTTTTCTCATCAACTGGATGGGTCTCATTACTAGCATCAACGATCTCCGGATCAGGTGCAATCAACTGTCTCTTTAACCCATCTTTAGTAACCAAATGCAAAAAAACCTTCTTTCCTGCAGCTGCATTTGCCAACGGATTACTAAACTGCGTATAATTATGCACCTTAACCATATGATCACGTGCCGTATGAATCGAAGTCTCACAAGCACAACATAAACCACATCGAAACTGTAAAACAACTTCCGGTAAAAGCCAATCGTGTTTCTGATGTCTGTGGAAATATAAAAGTCGTAAATTCGTACACATAAACTCACAAGCCCCACATGGGTACTTATAAACATTTAGTTCAGTATCCCAATGTAGAATACCTCTGTGATGACGTAATAAATGGCTCGCTTTACCCTGAATAGTAAAAAACACACAAGAACATGAAAAACAATGCAAAACATCTTTTTCGCAGTTTTTATCACGTCCGAAAATCGGATCCCATTCATCCGTCATTTCCACGGGTCTTTTAATAGGAACAATTCGTTTAGTAGAAAATGTGAGCGGTTTATTTTCCTCGTAACGGTACGTTTCAATGTCCTCTGGTGTCACTAAATGAAAAATAGGAAAGAAATGATTCACTTGTCCAAACATGACGCAAATCAAACTGCCATCAGTCTTCACGACCCCCTTTCGGCAGTTATTGTCCACATGAAATTCGATATGAAAAAAGCCATGTTTGATCAATAAGTCTGAGTAATTTTTCATACCGTGTAATACGTATAATACCGGGCTTGGGTATATTAAATTAGGTCTAAAATGGACGACTATTAAATCGGCATTTCCGAATCCGTTTTCATTCGGTAATCGTGAGCAGCCATCTTGTGTTGATTGTGCAGATCCTGTTTTGAATATTATTAATTTCCTTTCCCTTTTATCTTGGAGTAATTGAGATTGTGGTGTTGTGTATTCTTCATCATCTTCGTTTTCAGCTAGAATTGTTGGGGTACATTCGATCATTTCCGGGGGTCCTTCAACCAGTTGAAGTTCGTTGTATTTTTCATCTTTCATTACGACTGAGATTTCATTAACAACGCTCGCTTGGTTCGTTATTTTCTTTATTTCTGATGTTATTTCAGCTTCGGCTTCATCAATTTTACTCATTTCTGTTGATATTTCATCACTTTCCTCTTTAATATCATTTGAAGTTAACATTTCCATCTCTGGTTCTTGATTTTCTTCGATGTCAATGTTATCATCATCGTCGTCATTGGTATTATCATTCGTATTATTTTTGTTTTCGGGTTTTGATGCAGTTTCATCTTTACTGTAATTACCAGCATTCACTTCAACTGGTGATGGTGTGAATTTTTTCATTTTACAGAATTGTTTACACAACATTAAAATGTCGTCCATTTGAAAAAGCCAACCAACCTAAAAAATATATAAAATTAATAAAAAAAAAAATTATGAATCAATTTTTAAAATTACTTGAAAAATAGTTGACACAGTATCTTTTCTTATTCCCAATTTCCCAGTATACATATAATGCAAAACAATTTCAACAGCTCTTCCATTGATGTAATGAGGCATAATAATCGTTTGATGAGTGTAATTTTCAGGTTTCATAAAGAATGTTTTGAAAAATGAACTTCGAGCTGCTAAAACCACGCTATGAGCCTGTTTATACAAGAAAGAATCAAAATAATAAAATAAATCATTCAAATTAAATATTTATAATTCTATATCTTTACCTTAAATTTAATTCCTTCACTATCTTTCATAGCTGAGTTAGGAACAATTATGGAAACATCACAGCAAGCTCCTCGAACACGCAAATCGTTTAGAGCCTTACACATATTAGGAGCATGGTTTTCTCCTTGAAAAATGGTCACTCGACCTATTTTTATATAAAAATAAATAAAATTATCAAAGATTTGACACTATTTCAATAAAATCTCATCTTACGCGAGCTTCCTTTTGCAACATGATGAACAATATCTTCCTTTTTCGACTCGGAAGTTGATGATAAATTAGCAGCCGACATTATTTTTACTTTAACCTGTTTTTCAGGTATTTGGATCTCGAATTCTTCTTTATTATCTTTTTCGTTTAAAATGCAAGAAGCAGAATCTGCAACAAGTACTTTCACTTTTTTGTCAAGTACTTCAACTTCTATTTCTTCAAAATTATCCTTTTGATTAAAATTCGCTGAGTCTGCAATAAGTTCTTCTACGTTTTTATCAGATGTTTCAACTTCTAATTCTTCAGAATTATCTTTTTGGTTGAAAATCGAAGGAACAGAGCCAGTTATAAGTACTCTATTCGAACCTGTACATCATATTAAATTGTATTTATTATTTACTGTGTTAATTTAATAATGTAAAGATAAAAATTAATTCTTACGTCTGTGTGAGAAACTTAAAAATTCATCTGGTTTGAAGTGATGGGAACAAATCGTATCAGTGTATCTAGGATGCCACGAATTGCTAACTTTTGGATAAGTAGCTCTGAAAATAAGTATTAAATTTATATTTAATATTCAGTTAGTGTAATAATATTGTGAAAACAAACCGAATAATAGCTTTTCTCCACTTTAACCAACAAATGTGATCTCTAGGAAATTTATGTATTCCTCTTTCAGAACAACCAGGCACAACACATGACTTCTCTGGCATAATTATATTCCATTAATGTTGTTGAATAAAACCGGAAATAGCCAAAATTTGAATGAGCTGGTTTTTAGGTTGTAAATTTGCAAAAAATGTTGTCTTAATTTAGTAGATGTTTGCTTTTTGCTCTATTCTCATTCAGCGAGCCGATACGCCGCCATTGCTGTAATTATCGATATATCGATATTTTCCGCGCCGATATGTAACAAGAATAGTCGCTTCATTTTCAGATTGTTTAAAAGAATATTTTTTAAATACTTGCAATTGGTTTTTAGGAGGGAGTAATTAATAAACTGCAAAGTTACATTAATTTGTTTCAAAAATGGCTGCTCAATATTAAAAATTTTTAGTAATTTATATGTATCGATTTGGATTTGCTTCTATTGTACTGAGCATCTTATTTTTTTTGAACGGAAATATAGTTCTAAACGAGAAAACCAAGTCTCATCATTTTGTTTTCTATTTTTCACTTAGCCACGACAGATAAATTTCAAACAAATATTTATTTGACACTTACTGACACCTATCGGGAATTTTTACAATTTTTACAAAAAAAAAGCCTAAACTAAAATAACAATTTATTAAACACACGAACAGAAAGCAGAGAAAATAAACATTTTAAAATCATTATTATGAAAAATATATCAAACCATATCAGTAAAAATAGTTTCAATTATATATAAATACTAGCCAGTACCCGGCATGCGTTGCAATGCTACTCTAAAAAGTTTATTGAAGTGCTTTTTGGTGCACAATACACAG
>JAQFZN010002197.1:0-12217 GCA_034687075.1 Geophilus carpophagus | reverse complement strand
ACAATTTTAAAGTGCATTTTTACAACTTTGAAATTGCAAAAAGGGTCAAATGACCCCTCTGGCCGTTCTAGTGTTAAACACTCTTATAACAATATCCTCAAATTCTTAATAATGAAGATTAGGAATGTGCCGAATACCAAAGTCTCAAATAAAAATTATTAAATAGTATCGAATATTCAAAAATCTCAAATAACAAATATTAAATAGTATCGAATATTCAAAAATCTCATATAACAAATATTAAATAGTATCGAATATTCAAAAATCTCAAATAACAAATATTAAATAGTATCAAATATTCAAAAATCTCAAATAACAAATTAAATAGTATCGAATATTCAGAAATCTTGAGTAACGAACATTATTTTAACTATTTCATTTAATTAAGAAAATAGTGAGGATTTAAATAAAAATTTAATATTTTAAATTGCAAATCATCAATTATACTATTTTATCTATTTTTATGTATATTTTTCGCTTGACATCTGTTAATAATACCACTACCCATGTACCAGGCAGAAATATTGATATATCGAATAATATCGACTTTTGGGTGATATCATGTCATGACTATGGTGAAAGTGATATCGAACAAGCTTATTTACTAGTAAGAAATGATTCCCATTCACTATCCTTTGACCTTTTCTGTTTCAATCAATGTTTTAGCTTCGCTGCATTTATAACAGCACTTTATTTAATAGTTATTTATTAGTGAGTTTGCCCAACAGTTTTCCTGTATAAATTATGTATTTATGATCGAAAGGTGTAGTGTAACTTCTAATTTTTTTTCTCTGCTTGCGCATGTCTAGTTTTCTGTTATACTATAAATGTAGGTAATGCCTTATTTCAAAATCGAGAAAAGTAGAAACACCTTGGTATTCTGACTTTTTCCTTCAGGTTTTAGTGATACCCACTTATTTATATGCTGCACTACAATCTGTATACTGTTTAAAACAAATTTTTAAGAATAAAAATCATTACTATGTGTTTGGAATAATTAAATATAATTTACCTAACAACTGTAACAGAAATATTTAGTCCAATAAGGAATAAACGTTGCAATTAAACACTACCGATCTAAGTGTTTGGCCCGCCATTTTGAGAACACCCAAAACATTAATTTCAGGCTAGTGATGTCATTAGTGGAAAACTATCTGATTGGTTCTACTATTTATAATTTTAGTGTAAAAAACCTCATGTTATATATTATTTTAATGCTTAGAACTTGAAAATGCACAGGCACAAACTCACTATTCTAAGTTAAAATTTTTAAATTTAAGGAGACAATTTTTTTTACATTCCCTGGCTATTGAATTTTAAATTTCCACACAAAAATCTATTTATTTTACCAGAATTTAAGTTTATCAAAATCATTTTACCCAACAAAATCATTTACAAATCCCAGTGTGTGTAGAAGAAACTGTTTCTACACCTTTGAGTCAACAATTCCCTTAGTTCACTTTTAAAACTCAACTTATTCAATTTCACAATCCAATAAGAATAAACTGATAGGGCTTTAGTACATCTATCAAACCTTTGATTCCAATAAAACTTACAATTTATTGCTTTCCTTACCCATTTATCACAATTTATTCACGTGGACATTACTTCCTATCCACACTATTTTCACTGTAAATAACTTAAAATAATACAAAACTAATAAAATTTTACTCAAAGCACAAGAACTTTGCTACATAAATCATCATTTTTTAAAATTATTGAGACTTACCAAGAAAACTGAGCATATAAGACCCATTTTTAATAAATATAATTCCTTAACTAAAAGCTCTTTGCATTGTCCTTAATAAGAGATTAGAATTTTGATCCCAGTTGAAAAAGAAAATCAGTTAATTAAATGTTAAAAATGCTCAATTTTAATAATAAGTGCAGAATCAAAACTTTTTCATTAAATATTAAAATTAAAGATAATTTCTTGGGTGCAGTACACAATTGATAACTAGTTTTACTTTTACACTTAACTGTAGTTTATAACCTTGAGTTAAGTCATTATTGGACAATCAGCCCTTAGCCATGTTATATATTATTGCTTAAAATTAGATCCTTCTGAACCAATATACTGACCTAAGGCATACAAATAATCACGAACTGTTGCTTGACTCAAGTCACCTTTGCATAGTTAATCTTTGAATAATTTATTTCAAATAGTGTTTTAAAGCAATAAACTTTACCAATTTTAATAAAGCTTCAAGTCATTAGTGGTACCATATTAATTGTCTTGTTCGCCTGTTTAAAAAAATTAAGATATTTTATATATACTCAGTTCTGTTTTTACACGATTTTGATTTAACACGAATTAGAAAAAAAATTTTAATCTTTTTTCACACGACTTATTTTGATTTAACACGATCGACCAATGTAACCAAATGTAACGGCTGATCGGTATAAAAGAGGTTTATTATAACTGAAATATTCGTTCTTAAATCCACTTAAATCTTCTATTTTTCCATAAATACAATGTATTTTTTACAGAATTTTTTTTACACGTATTCTTTGGGAACGTATCTGTCGTGTAAAAACAGAATTAGGTGTATTTTCATTTTTTAAATATTTTTTTTCTAATAAACCATTTGTTATAAAAATCGATCGAGAAATGATTAAATTTAGCATCTGGTGAAAATTTTGTGCTTAACATTGCACACATGTTAGAACATCATTACCTGCTCAATATACTGCATAAGGATTTCATTTCCTAACAAATTTTCTCACTTTCACACTTCTTGTATACAATCTAATCTTCGGTTGAATTTAAAGTGATTGTCGCATTATAATTTGTTTAATCTAACTTTAAATATATTTAAAGTTGGATTAAATTTAACTGAAATTTGTTTAAACCAGTTTTAAAATCTTATTTAATAAATATAACCTCATTTTTATATCGGATAGTAACAAAACAAGAATTTCGTATTCTAATTTCATCAAAAATGAATAACTGTAGAATCTTGCTGATATTCATTTGACTGAGCAATAAAAAGGTCAAGATGAAGAAGACCTGCCTTTATATATATGCAAATTGAGCTCTTCAACAAACCATGCCAAATCCAACATCAAGCTTTTATCATTCATGAATAATTATCACTGATTATTTCACAAAGATAAATCCTGTAATGACCTTTCCATTAATCAGTCATTAGAAATTTATATCATAAAAATACTAGAAAATATGTAAAAAGAATAAATAAAATAACAATAAACAAATTAAAAGTTAATTAATTTTTTCATTTTCATGCATAAAAACGCTATTCAAAAACAAGCTTGTTTTCACATTTTGGTTTCCTTTCAAAGCCACTTGGTTTCAAGCATTTTAATTTAATGGATATTTGACATTATCAGACACCCTTTCCACTCTACTAATGCATTAAATTGTGTGTTTACTAATTCACAATACTTTAATTTACCATATTTTTTATATTTTATATCTATTTTCCATGTTAGTTTTAAGATACCGTAAATACCTGCATATAAGACGCACTTTTTTTCTTAAAAATTTGGCCTTATACATGGATACTTATTTTTTAAATTAATAATATGTATATATATATTAATACATACGTATATATATTAACATATAATATATATAAAACCTATAAACAAGTGCACAGGTTTTTCCATGGTTTTTCGCTTAAAAATCAACTGCGTCTTATACATGGTATCGTCCTATACACGGGTATTCACGGTAATTAAAATCTCACTACATTTTCCAATTAATTCAAACAATTCTTTTCTCCTTATTTCCCAACAAATTTCTTAGAAAAATTCACAATTGCAGATTTTCTAATTCAAATATCCAATAACAAATAAAACTAGATAAAGACTAAAACAGAATAAAGATGTAATCAATATTCCAATATTGATTAGATGTGCAGCAGTGATAGTGAGATATATGCATTGGCATGAAGCATATGTTGTTAAAGACTGTCAATGCTGAGAAAAGACTACAATTTATGACATAATATCAATACCAGACATGCATGCTCCATCTTTACTGATCCATAGGGTATGACCCTAAAGGGGAAACTTCATACGCAGTTATCAAAATATTTTATCAACAAAAATTATAGTAGAAATCAATTTGCAAACTAAAGACACCCACTATCTTGAGTGGAGAAGAAAGGAAGGAAGTATTAATTAATTTAAAAATGTGATTTAAACTAAAGAAATTTTATGAAACAAAAAAAATTGAAAAAAATGGAAGGGAAGGACATGTAATCTTTTCCAGAAACATTGCATGAGTGTGCGTGCTCAGTTCCTGTATAGAAATAGAAATAAAATGTGGGCTAATTCATCAAGTTAAACGCAAATAATAGTGAGTTTGTAGAGCATATTGCTGAATAAAAGAATATTTTCCTGTCTTTTGTCAATTTGAGTTGACATGATTAAACAACAAATCGAAAAGAAACCAAAAATTGTTATAAAATTCGCAAAACTTGTGTTTATATCACTGTTCCAATCATGTGTTATAAATTACTTGAATCTTATTTACGAAACACTTGAGTGAAAACCCTGAAAACCCCGAATGTTTCCTTAAGAAAATGCTACAAACCCATCTTTTATATTTGGATGAATGTATCTCGAGAGATCAAGCTAGAATTAAAGTGCATCAGATACTTAATGATGCATAATAAAACTCTAATTAGACGTGCCATCAATAAATTATCAACAAGCCTATTCAAACTACCCATTTACGCCTCAAAACTAGCTTAATTTAGCATAAATGTTTATTTCTTCTATGCCTAGCACTATTTTAAATAATATTTATTAATTTTTTGTATATTCTAGTAAACATAGTAAAGCACTGTTTATCCGGTCTAATCTGAATTATCAACATTATTCGTTGAATAATCACGTAACTTTGACAAGGCATTTTGCAATCCAATTACTAGTTATTGGCAGTTGACTTGTGAAACAATAAATTAAACTTGACATGTGCATCAGAAAATACCAATTCTATGTTTCTATATCATCCCGGATACACAGCACTGTACTCTAACTAAATGAAAATCTAAAATCAAATCAAATCAAATCAAAATTGTTACCTGTTTACATCATATAAATTACATAATACCAATAAAGTAAAGGAAAGAAAAAGAGAATAAAAAAACCAACAGACCAAGAATCTTACGTGTGAGCTGCAGAAGTGGCATGTTTTCTTTTGCAGGGCTCTCACCGTCTGCATTAGCACTTGAATCAGCACTGTTTCCATTGGTGCAGGTGCTTGCCTCTCTAGCTGCGTCCAATTTAGCATTGTCCGGATCCCGGTTTGCTATCTTCTGCAGCTGTTGGAAGAAAGGGTTGAGCTGGTCTCGAGAAGACGAAGAATTGGATGTAGTGGCCATCCCCAGATGCTTATTGGCCGAGTCCCTCATCTCTTCTATAGAATTGAGTTCGGTCTCCGAGAAAGGATGCAAAGTATTTAACGGAGTGGCAGGAGCCACGTTTCCCAGTGACCACAATGCAGGTTTTATGGAGACCTTGCTCACGAGACCCTGGCGCTTTAAGTAATACAGAGCCCGATTGACCGCCTTCTTATTTGGCAGCGAGAAAGCGCGGGCCATTTCCAGTGCAGACACAGTTTTCTTTGCTGACTTTCCCATCTGTTCCAGAACCATTTCCCTCATCTCTTGGTCAGTATAAGTCGGGCCGGCATCACCTGCTGCCACTCCGTTCGCCGCTACGAGGTTGTTGGTCGAGCAAGCCGACTCGGGAGTGGACGGTAAGAGTGTGGTAGGACTGCCCACCTCAGTCCCACCATTGTTCGTGCTCACCGTCTCGTCCGCCTCCGATTCCACTTTCGATTGTGACTGTACGCTGTTCAGAGACACATTTGATGGCGTGTACCCAATGGTCATTTCGGAGGATGTGTTGGCTTCTTCGGGCGAAGAAGTGTCGTTGCGTTCGCCGCCGCTGGCTTGTAGTCCGTTGAATTCGATTTTCTTATTAGCCAAGCCGCCGTCTTCGTTGGCGATAGCCCACATTGGGGGAACATCTTGCATCTTCTGAACGCGTCCTTGTCGCAGTAAGCTATACAAAACTGGATTAATGTCTTTCTTGCTGCGAAGACCGACGTCGAGGGCCAGTTGATCAACCTCGATAGGTCTGTCTAATTCAGCCAGGCGGGCCAGAAGCCGTTGAGCGAGGAGAGTTGGATCCATTCCACCACTGGAAAGAGGCCTATCCATGCTCCCATTGCCGGTGCCACTGCTGCCATCTCCGGTGGCGCGATCGGCCACGTATAGCTCGTTGAGCCGCTCCAGCAGCGAGATTGACGAATCTTGTACTGCCTCCCACAGAGGAGGAGTATCCTGCACCTTCTTGACCAGACCCTTGAGTTGGAGCTCGTAAAGATAGGGGTTGGCGTCTTTCTTGCTGTGGAAGCCCAGCGCTTTGGCCAGTTCTGTGGCACCCATCGCACCTACAAAATTCAATTAATCATTACAATTAATCAATACAATATATATCTTATAATACATTTATATTTTCCACACAATTTAAATCTTGTTCATAATTAAAACCTCACTATTTCTTTGTACACAATTCTTTTCCACTTATTTTTCCACAAGATCTTTGAGTGCAGTAGTAGCATTCGAATCATTATTTCAAATACAGCAGCAACAGTAATTATGTTTTGTCAATTCTAGTAGAGGTCTGTAATCCCAAATGACAACTAAACACCATTAATTGTTATTATCAGAAATGTGTAAAGAACAACTATAAAGAAAAAAATAGTTATTAGTTTGTTGGTGCTAGACTTTCGCAAACTTAGACAATAATATATTAGGTAGAATGACATGTTAACACCTTCTTACGAATTAATGATCTTTTGTTACTGCTACACATTGGTCAAATTCTAGAGAATTCTGGAAATGTGTCTGCAACTTTATTTCAATTTTCATATTAATCAATCATAGTGATTCTAATCAAATTTAAAAACAATTTTATAAATCAGTGTTTAATTTGAAATCAACAGTTATTACTATCAAATTAAGACAGATTTAAGACACATTTTTCTATCAATTTCTCATCTGTAATGAAAATAATGCATCCAATTTCTGTAGCAATTCTCACCTTGAGTTGAGAGCATTTGCAAAATGGAATTATTCACGTCCAATGATGTAAGACCCATTGGCGCATCCGTTGAACTTGGACTACCATCCAATACGTCTCCATTGACTGTGGAATCCTTATCATTGTCCCATCCAAATTCCTAAAATAAACAAAAAATTAAATAATTAATTAAAAATTTCAAACTATTTTTTCTCTAAATGTCTAAAACAAACAAGCAAACTAATTTCATTTAACTCAAAACAGATTTGCTCGTTATTACCACGTGATATCGGTGCTTCATTTAACGGATATAGAATTTATCGTAATCACCAGTTCCCAAGATTGGACTCTCTTCGCTATAAATGTTCAAATGTTGGTTTCAAGGTAATAAACTAAGTCAACTATCATAAAACTCGACGAAAAAAAGAAATTGTTACACTAACACCATCAATTTTTTTTATAGAACAACTGTGAGATTGTTTTGTCTCACAACCATAAAATTTTGCATATCATGTAAACTACAGTAATATTTTAAAATTTTACAACATATTTTAAATATTCGGGTAATAAATATCCGTTTAAAAATCCAAAAACATTTCCTGTGATGTGGTTTTGAGAGTGACGCTAATTATTACAAATTACAGTCATTAAATTAATGTAAATAAAGAGTTTCATGTCTGGGAATATAGTTTTATATAAAATATAGAAATATTTATTTCTAGATCAATATTTAAATCTAGGTAGCAATATGGAAACGTGAATTAAAAATGTATCGATTTTTTTTTTAATTTAGCATTAATCTGAATTCGGTTCGTTTTTTATCAATTGTTCATGCGCATGGATTTGAATCGGGTTTTAGAAAAATCCTAACGTCGTTTTTGTTCATAAACATGGCGGCTAAGCTTCGAATTATTTTGATTTTAATTACGGTTTTTGGAGTTGAATCGAATTCTGTTAAATGTCACAACATTGGAATACAAGTTCACAAATAACATCAATTATTTAGTTTGAGAAAATCATGTTTCAGTGCACTTTATCATCTCACATTACTGGATAAATTATACCAATTCTTCTTCCATCTTTTATGTATGTAGTTTAAAAAGAGCTGACATTTTCACCAATTCTATACCGTATGATGTTGCCAAACTGAGTTCTAGTTATTGATCAGTTTCATCCCCAATGTCCAAGCAGCAAGCACCATGTCTGGTTAAGTGAACCACTCAACCACACTTTTAAGAATAAAATACTCACTCAACCAGCAAATAAACTATCAAAAAGCACTAAATAATGCGCAATTTGTCTGTTTATTTCAAATCCTTGAGATTTGCCCACATTCCCACACCCAATCTGTTGTGGTCAATTTTTAAGCGTAACCAAAATCGATATTTTTGATTCGATTAATAATTAATATATAAATATTAAATTCAACTGGTCATTCATGTTTTAGATAAGCAATTATCAACATATTAATAATTTAAAATTATTAAATTTTAAAATTTAAGAAAAATATAAAATCCATAGAGAAAATTGTAAAATTGGCAGGAAACGTAATGCTGCATTGCGCATGTACAGATCTAACTCGGATCTCAAACACAACAATAAAAATCACGCATATTAATTTCTTCCTTTATAACCTTTTAATATAGTTTAATACAATGTTCGACCTTCACAATGCATGCATTGTGTAAGTGGTCATTACATTTTTTTTAATATCAAAATAAAATTGGATTTTCAACTTGAAAAATAAATTTATCCCATTTTTAATGATTTTTAGAAAAATCTTGTAAAACATTCGAATTTTCCAGAAAATTAATGTTTACATTGATAGCTGCCATCTGTGGATAATTTTAGTAACAGTCAGCCATTTTGATCGTTATTACCGATTGCGAGTTTGATTATTGACGAAACAAGCTCTAAATCACCGCAATTTTTTCCAAATTCTTTCCACTTATTTCTCGACAAGTTTCTCGCAGTTAGACCGTAGCAATTATCCCGGAAAATCGAACAATTTCCCGGCTTCCTGGTTAATCGCGAGTCGACCGAACACACATTTGACAGCGAATGCTTGTTACAGGTTCAGACACGTCTCTTTGTTATCAATTAATTTCGTACGAATCATAAGGGAATTTCCCTTATTCAATTTCCCGGTATAGAGAATAAACAAAAATTATTCTGAATCACCTTTAACTATACAAACACCTTGGTTTGTTGATAAAAACCCCTTCAATTCCCAGTCCAGCAGTGAATAGCATCGAATATAAAAATAAAAGCATTTTCTCCATTCTTTCTAATAGAAAACAAACATAACATGAAATAAAAAGAAAAATTGGGCATTTTGCCTTCTCTTATATATTCAGCTCACTTTACTCGATCAATAATCGTGCTCATGACGGCACGTGCCAAACAAAACCCTTCCCAAATTTCCATCTATTAATTAATCAATATCATAATCAGATATTTTTTTATTTTTAGATTCAAATAATATTATTTTTATATTTTTGTGTGCAATTTTTCATTATTCTCGACATTTTCTCATTTATCTTGTTGTTAAAAAATTCGTTTCGAGAAAAAATTGGGGAAAATTATATTTATTTTCAAAATGTAATGCTTTGTTTGGTTTTCCACCTAATTTCATTTTCCGTCTCCCCTGTTCTCTCATTCGAATATCCTTAGTTATTACGTCACCCCAATTCATTGACTGATGTGGGGAATGGAGAATATGACGTCATTGTTGTTTTTAATAACGGTTTGGTACAACTTGTAAGGAAAATATTTAGTTTTAGATTTTTTTTTACTTCGTACTGGGAGTAATTTTTTCCTTTTTATTCTTTTCTTTACCTCTTCCGCCATTTTTGTTTGAACAAAAGCGAAAGGGAGTTTAAAGACGAGACGCAATTTCAAAATTAAAAAATCGATATCGTGTATAAAGAAATGTGTTTATTTATATATACGTGGATATATGTGTATATAAATGTTTGAATTAAAATTGATTTTTTTTCTTTAATTTTTTATTTTTAAATTGCGAAAGATTTAAATTAGATATTTTCTAAAAATAAATTTTTAATTTTGTGTGGAAAATTTTAAAAATTGTTTAATTTTTAATTAAATTTTCTAGCTCATTGGTGAGCTTAATCTCATTTTTATCGATTCTTAGCACAGGAAATTCACAAGATTTTTCGATTATTTAAAGCAATAATCGATTTTGTGTAAACCAAACCCTGTGAACAAAGCTGCATCACCTTCCAGGCTTTCTGAATATTTTTCACTGATTAATAACAGTTTGTTGAGAAAATGACAGAAATTTATTAAAGACCAATAAACTACCATAATAACTTCAAAAAAAATTGTCTATATTTCATTTTTTGTAAGCAAAAAAGATGTAACAAAAAAGGACAATAACCCTAAAATGACAATCAATTCCCAAAGACATTTTGATACAAAAAGACCTTTCCAACTCATATAAAATTAAATAGCTTCAACTTAGTTTTACAAAGCAAAAACATCCTGATATAATATTCACTTTAAATAACTTATTTTTAGATTTCCAGGTTCCATTTTTATTGATCACTTATAAAAATATACATCCTTATTATTTTCATTATTCTACCATTTTTGATTACAGTAGAAAAACGTATTTGTTTACTTGTTCCCTGCCATCTGTGGGTAGATTTTTTGTTACAGTCAGCCATTTTGATTGTTATTGCCTATTGGAATTTTGATTATTGATGGAACCCCTTCTAAAACATGCAGATAATTAAAATCTCGAAATTTATCAAATAATACAATTCCTTTAATGAAAAATTGAAATTCTTCCCATCTGATTAAAGCATTGTGTTTAATGTTTTTAATTTAACTAAACAAACCTGCACATTTCAAAAATTAATCCAACCACTATCTAAAAAAATTAATAATACTAATTTACATTTTATATACATGTATGAAAAAAAATTTATGACATCATCTTAAAACATCTTTAAATTTTTAAACACTTGATTCAAGCCCAAAGTATCTTCTACACACACAGGAAAGGGGGAAAAAATCATTAAAAGTGGAAATTAAGTTTCCCTCAACTAATCAATTTCTGCACAATTTTAAAAATCCTAATTTAAGAATAAAGAGTTAAATTTAGAAGAAGATTTCACTTTCTCCTCAAAAATGGAAATACTGGTGATTAAATATGTTAAAAGAATTTAAACTTGTCAGATAATACATAATATCACTGCTTCTGTCTAGTGGTAGTTATTAGAATTTTTCAAAAGCATATTTTTCATTTATAAAATTATCTTTTGTAACAAGAGAAAGGTTTTTCCGGGACTAAAAACTAATAGAATCGGGCAGGATTCAGGAGGCAAAAAAGCCCATTTTTGGGAACCTATTCGGGCATTTAAAAGGTCATTTTCGAGATTATCTGAAGTTAAGAAGGTCATTTTTGGGACAATCAGGCATCAAAAATTCAATTTTTGAATTTAAAATTTTTGAGAATTTTTTTTATGAAATTTGAAAGCTTATTTATTTATTATCTAATAAAATATTATTTACATAAATTACAGCACATTTTGAAATATTTTCAAGGGTCCAGCTATGTCTATTATCCCTAAGCATAGTTATATTTAACTGTAGTGTATGTTTATAATCAGTTAATTTTAATAATTAACTCAATTTATCATAATTTGAATGGTAAAAATTTATAAATGATGTTATTTAACATCATTTATAAATTTTAACCAATCAAAACATGTCAAATCAGGAAAATTCAGGACTAACGGTTAAATCAAGATTCTCCCGAATACTTTATATGGCTTAAAATGCTTAAAATTGTTGAATACATCGAGAAAATCGTTTTACCTGAAAATTGGAGCACAATAATGTAATCGGAAGGTCCCGTATATTCCTTTCCCTATTTATAACTTTATATTTTTTTTCACTTTTTTTATTATCTTATCCCTTTTTTCCATTATTAAAAGACAAAAGTTGTAACTTGTTTGATGAAAATCAATAATTTTAATAATCGGTTAAGCCATGATATCACTGCCTATTAAATTCCATTTATTTACATTAATTTAAATGTCAAAATCTTAAAAATATCAAATTTTCAAATCTAACCCCTTCAATTTCCTATTTGTCAAACAAACAAAGAGACAGAGACAATTATTTA
>JAQFZN010002196.1:0-12217 GCA_034687075.1 Geophilus carpophagus | reverse complement strand
CATAGAATCATCTGAAATGATCGAAGAACTTGGAAATGAAAAGTTTAAATAGGAAGATGTGTGCTTATTAAAACGTTGATTGGTATCAAAAGTTGGATAAAAAATTAAGAAAACAAAAACTAAAACCAATAAATTCTGACCCTTGCATATATATATTAAGTGGAACAACAATAAAATAATAATTATGGAATATATGTCAATGACATCATAGCAGCCTCAAATAGTGAAGCACAGAACCTGAATAAATGGCACTGTCAGATGCAACAATTTTTGAAGGATGTAGGATTTATCAAAAATGAGAAGACAATTATTTTTAATGATAATCAGGAAGCATAAAACTGATTAAAAATGCAGTATTCCACTCCAGGACAAAACACATTGACACACAATATCACTTAATTCGACAAGTACATAATTGAAAGGAAACTGCAAATACATTTACAGCACAAATCTGTAAGATAGTCATATAAAAATACCTAGAAATGTTGACAGAATTCCAAGTGATCAATTTAAAAAGAAGCAGAATTAAAGATGAAAATGATACCACGAACCTCTGAGAGCTTTTGTAGTCGCCATTTTTACAAAAACCATGACTATGCGGAAATCAAAGTGAGAAAGTGAATTAGTTTAGGCCATGAATAAATGATAAATGTTTAAAACACAAGAAATATGTGAAAATTAAAAATCAACACTGAGAATTAAACCAAAATGGAGGTTAACGAAAGTCAAAGTCGCACACATGTTTGTGTGAGATCTTACATGAATTTCTAACCTCGTCTGTTAAATTGTTTGTCACATGGACATACTATTGTGAATAATGAAAATAAAATTCGAATGGTTTTAAAATATAAAATTTTGACACGAAAGTCAAAAAACAACCTAATGCCGCATTGCGCTTGATATCTGACAGGCGGAAGTGAATGAAAAGCGGCCGAGTGCTGTGCGCATGATCGAAAAAGGGAAAAAGTCTCATTACAAAGTGGAGAGCCAATTCCTGTTCTTTTATTAGCTAATAAAGTACATTAATTTTATTTTATAATTATTATTGATTGATAATTTATTGTTTATTACATTATAGTGTGATATTCCTGGTATTAGTATTAACAGCAGTGATATCAGCCAATTTTGTAGACAACACAATTTTTTGGGATGGTTTATAACATCTGCTAAAGATGGTGTAAACATCAGTAAGTATAATTTGTTTACTTAACTGGTGAAGATCAAGGGCATGAAACTTAATAGTTATTTTCATTTCCAGGCGAAGCTATGCATTTTCTAGTGAAGAAAATTTTTTATCTTCAAGTTCCTAGGCCACAACTACATATAAGACTCATTTCAACTGCAACAAGACTCCGATCATAAAAAACCGCCAAGTAGATGTGACTGTAAATAAGAAATATACATATATTTTACACTTGCTCTCAATTTTTAATCTCAGGATTACTTTTATTTAATTAATGTAAAAATAAATACTTCCAGCTTTAAATTTTGGTGCATTATTTTTGTTTAATGCAAGCCATATTTTCTGTAAATTTTGCCTACTATTTCATCGGAACTTAGTGCTTTACTGAAACTTTACAATTAACAGTTAAGTGCTTAATTGCTTAGCTACCTAAGCAAACCGTTGTCTTTCAAAAAACAAAAAACTGCCTTTTGAAAATTTAATATTTCCTTTTTTTTCCTATAATGTTTGCTCAATGTAAAAGAATTTTTTATTAAAGAAAAATCTATTGATTTTCGTTATTTTGTTAAATCAATTACAATTGAGGAACTAGGAAGCTGTTTTCTGTGTAGTTGAGATATCCTTTGATTCATTTTCAGATATTTTTCCATGCAGTGCAATGCACATACTTGTGCAGATAAATACAGATTCAAATCAAGTTACATTATCAATTTGTTTATTAATAATAGCTACCTCTTTATCTCTGACATGGTGTACAGTGAAATCGTGAACACAATCATTGAAACAAAGTTCAGACAACTTGTTGTAAGACAGGCCTGTCAAATTCAAAGGCTAAACGAGCCAAATAAACAAGGTCCAAGTCCATGTGGGCCGCAAAAATGTTCATCTATGTTGTGATAGAATAAGCTTTATCTGTAATGTGATAAAATAATTTTAATTTATAACAAGATAAAATAAATTTTTTTTTTCATTTACTTTACTTTTGGCTTTACCATGACCTCATCACCTGGTAGCAAATAGTCCAAAAAGCCTGATGTTGTAGTGATAAATTTGTCACTTGCCCTGCCACCAAATGCAGAGAATTTTACTATTTTTGCATAAATATGCCAATTAATAATTTCATCATTAGTTTGGAGCCCAATTATACAGCTAGATTTTGATGTTCAATTTGGCTGAACTTGATTCAAAATATTATTCATTCTTCATTAATTTCATCACACTCTATTTCTGATTCTGAGCTTATGTCAATTCGTTTCCTTTTTACAGGTAGTAGATCTCGTTTCTTTGGCATTTTTCATCCTTCTTTAGCCTATCAGACAATAAATATTTTTAATGTAATATATGTATAAATATTTTTTATATCAACCTGAGAATTATACCCTAAATTAACAGCAGGATTGGGATTCTTCTCTGTTGGCATCATATCAATAAAATGATTTGAACACACCTGTTTATAGAGCAGTTTCAACATTATAGGTTTGAATTTATTTTTAACCACTTGAAGTACTTACATATCAATTTGTAGTTGGTTTAAAACCTTTTCTATTCACTGCTGTAATCCATGGTAGTGACCTTTCTTCCACTTTTGGAAAGGGAAACAACTTGGATGGCTCTAAACACTGACAATCTTTACCCTGTTCAGTTTTTTTGACTGTTGCCACATCCAAAAACAGCACAATTCTTTCCACCACCAGTCATTGTTACAAGTTACAATGAAAATAGAGGAGCCAGCGTATAGCTCCGTATTCAATTCGTCTCCTTGGTAATGGCGGCCAAAAAGCGGCCTCTATTGGTGGCGCTTGGCGAATAGTATTGTGTATACGCATCTCATTTTGTATTCGTCGGGTGCTCTAAATTCGTTGCCCGATATCTTTTTAATGCTGAGCCTCTGAATTGTCAATGAAGCCTTCTTGTATGCTTTGAGCATAGTAAATAAAAGAATCTTTTTATTTACTGTACTTTTGCCAACCGGGCACGTAATCCTAGACACGAATAACTTATTTCCATGACTAAACTTTGTCCGGCATTCAGACGCCATTCTCAAATACAGAAAAGAAATATTCACTTGAATTTTTTTTCTTTGCTTAAAAATATAAAAGAAAAATTAGAAAAATTGAAAAATGCCAGACAAACAAATTGGCTGTGAACTTTTTCATTTTTTTACTTCAAAAAAATGTATGATCTTTGAAAAGAAAATGAAAAAAAAATTAAATATGAAAATTCTTAATAAATAAATGTTTTTATTTTATAAATTCTATTCTGCTCATTCTACTTAAATTTATACGTTTGTTGAATATAAATATGAAAAATTTGGCAGTTTTGACACGCATTCAAAATTGATAAATTGCATCATAACAATTTTATGTGCAATAAAAAGGTAGAATTTAAAAAAAATGTTAAATATGGTAAAAGCTTTAGTTAAGGTTATCACATTAGCGGTGAATTTTGTGTCAGTCTCTGTCTGCTTTGTGTCATGTTTGGATGGGTCGAATATTGAGCTTTATTTTCCCTCACCAACCGACTTAAGACCTACTAGTACATTCCACTCGAGTCCTGGGAAAAGTTTCTTAGTTGTCAGTTGAGCCAGTTTATATTTTCTTCCCCATCACCACCACCTAAAAGGTTTGGGTAAAAACTCATCTGACCAGACCCCCTCCTGACTGCAGAAAACCCAACCACCTTACACTACAGGCTCCACGAACAGGGGCGTGGGAATAATTTGAAATCTGTTAGTGAATGTCAACGGAATGTGTCTTTCTTTCTCTGTGCTAATGTGACAAAACTAAAAATGCAATTTTTTAGTTACTTAATAAAATTTTAAGATTATTTTTTTATTACTTGTTTTGAAATTTTGTTTATAAATATTTATGCTGGAATAAATATAAATAAAAAATTAAAATTTAAAACTTATTCACCCATCTATTTATTCTCATAAGACAATTCAAGTAGATTAATCTGACAAACGAACAAGAAAAGAAAAAAGTGAAGTACATTAACATTTCCATTTAATGTAACAATAATCACGTGACACTTTTTACACATTCCGTGCACGTTGCACTCGTTGCCGGCCGCTCTCGAGTCCTTCAGCTCCCGATGCCCGTTGCTTAGAAATCGCGTGGCTACCATGGACAAGAAGTAGAAAAAAATAGAAGCAAAAAAACACACCTTATCCTTTAAGACCTATTGATTTGTGTAGAGATGCTTACAAAACAGATGCAACTCGTTAAAACAAGGACAAAGGTGTTTAGGACATTTGAAATATTAGTTGGAAGCAATAAATGCAAATGAGTCAATTTGACGGTTTATTAATTTGATATTATCATTTTTTACGAAGAGATGCAACATTGTATAATCGTTGAGGAATTTTGCAATAATAGTTAACACTATATTGATCATCAAAAGGTAAGTAAATATTGTTAATAGAGTTTTTTTATAGTGTAATACGAGTCTATGTAATGGTATTTAAGAAATGAAATATGTTGTATTATATTAGTTTGTTAGGAAAATATTGCTTTTAATTTCGGTAATTTTGTAATTTAGCCAATATGTTGTCATGGTAACATTAATAAAGATTTATTTCTATGAAAACAATAACTATACGTTCAATTTATCTTGATTAATCAAGTGTTTACACTGTTGAAAAATGAAGAAAATCCAAATAATTGATGTGTAAACAGTTTACACAGTTTATAGCGCGCTATAAAATTGGAACAACCTTTTGCTGAATTGAAGAAAAAGCTCTCAATCCGTCAATCT
This sequence comes from Geophilus carpophagus, assembly GCA_034687075.1. Taxonomy (NCBI): domain Eukaryota; kingdom Metazoa; phylum Arthropoda; class Chilopoda; order Geophilomorpha; family Geophilidae; genus Geophilus; species Geophilus carpophagus. The sequence goes on along the minus strand of JAQFZN010002196.1, from coordinate 7,278 downwards.
TTCCATGCAAATATCAAGTGAGATATCAGATCTGTAGAAAAGTGCTGACATTTGAAGTTTACCGTTACAATTTGTTACAATAGTGAGGGCAAATTGAATGCACTTATTAAAAAGTGTCACGTGAAAAGATTGAACAGGTGCAGTTGGGAGATAGGATATTCTAAGCAAGATTCTATTGGCGAGCGATAAAAGAGAAGAGCTGAACAGTTGAAATGGGGCGTTTTGTATGCGGGGGCGTTATTTGGTCAGGTGGGCACGGTATGGCGAGATTCCTCTCTTTGAATGCAGGGAAAGAGAGTGGGGCATCTGTAAAAAGGTAATAATTTCTGGTGGCACGCAGCGTAAAAATTACCATTCTTGCCATCAACAGAGCTGATGGCGGCAAACAAGTTGCGTTTTCATTAGTCGCTAACCCGCTGACTCGCGCCATGAATACAGAACAGTCAGCGTCCGCCCGGCCGACGCCCGAAGGGTTTCTTTTCTACCCGCCCACGATTGGCGTTTACGCTGGATGCTTGGAGATGTATGATTGAGTGGCGGAATGAATAAAAAAAATGATTTAATAATTGATTGATTAAACAAGAAATAGGATTTTTTTGAAAAAATTAATTTAATATTTTTTAAATTAAATTAAATTAAATTAAATTTTGTGTAATTTGGCTATTTCCTTTTCGGTATGAATAATGTGAACAGATGAATGCGGATTTAGTGTGTTGAAGGGGCAATGACAGTTCGGCAAAGTCTTGTTGGATGAATTCCGCTTTATTCAGGGTGAAAGTACACGTGCTGGGCATGCGTAGAGGCCAGTTTAGGAGCTAAACGCTGTCATTCCTATGCAGGACGACATCGGTTCGAGGATCCTCCCACCAAATTCGCTCGCGGTTGTGCGCGTGCTCTTGCATGCCGAAGGCATCCCGCTGTGTCTGTTGGCGTCATTCCTCTTGTCAGTGCTGCAGGGAAATTGTTGACGGAGCAACGGAGCAGAGAACGTGTGGTCGGGAATAGTGAAAGACTCGACATTCGTCACTCTGAATACGTGGTTGGGGAAAGAGGAAGATCAAGTTTACAAGTGATACTAATGCTACAATCCTTTGATTTATATTATTTGCAATATTAGTAAGTGGAAAACATTTGGTCAGCTTTAAAATGGTAAAATGACGGTTGAAATTTAATTGGTGTTTAAAGGGTTTGTTTGTTTAGAAGCAAACTAAATGTTGTTTGGATTGTAAATTTTTCATTTAAATTTATTAAATACTTTAAAAGGTTATTGATCTCTATTGCATAAAGTGGATTTAAATTGAATGAAAAAAAAATAGGAGAAGGGATTAGATGACAGGAAGTGAAAAAAGGTATTGATGTATTTTTTAAGGGTTAATTATTAGATAAAATATCAAATTACTATCTACGGAAAATATTAAGTTTCGAATTTGATAAATGTTTTTGGTTAATAATTATGTTTATGTAGAACAAGCATTCTAAACAAAGTGCAAGTAATTATAAAATTGATATATAAATATATAAATAAATATATATTTTCTTCTTTTACTATATCATTTGTTTTTGATCAGTTTTTGTCAGTAAATCGAAACTAGAAAATAAAAAAAATAAATAACTAAATCAATTACACATACATCAAGTTCCTTCCTGCGGGGAAGGGATTAAAATAAAAATAGATTTGTATAAAGTATATGAAAATTTCATGTTCGATATATAAAATAAATAAAATAGGAGATTACACAAGTTTGGATTTCGGATGATGTGGATCAAGTGTTGCCCAGCAACAACAAAGAATGGCAGGAACTTGGCCGCAATGCCCATTGAGTGAATCATGCAGTGACGTCATAGACATAGAGAAAACCACGGTGCTCATTTTTTCCGCATTTTACCCGGGTGTGATGGGTACTGTAGCCTCACTCAAGGGTCACGCCAATTGGAATTATGGGTGCTTTGTCCGCGCATCACGCTGCACAAATCTGCAGCTGCACTGCGCGTGCGGGTCGATAGGGCAGGCGTTGCTAGGCGACGACCAATTCACGTCACTCAAAACATTGATGCTAAAGATGGCGTGACGAGGCTGTAGTTTGAAAACTCTCGGTGATGGCAAAGAGCCGTATGTGGTGTGGTGCTCATGCGCAGAAGCGCATATGGGAATGGAGGGGGTTCGGGAGAGGAGAGAAATGGAGTTCCGCCAATTGGAAAGGTGTTATAAATCACACCTATGGTGGCCTGGAATGTGGCATAGAAGAAGGGAATTGGATTCTCCATCTAATTACTGACTGATCCGTGGGTTTATCTTGTGTTTTCATTCACACTATAGTGATAAAGGAAGGTGTCATGTTTGAGGGTTTCGGTTGATTGGTTTGTAGATCAGTGGAACTATCACTTTTCGTTGATCTGAGATGATGTTATATTATCATGTCATTAAATGGAATTTTTTTTAATTTTAAAATAAATGTTAAAAAAATTAATTGAATTGATGTTTTAATTGAGTGAATTATGATGATTATTTAATTTGGTTTCGCTTTAGTTTGTTTACAATTTTCAATGTTATTACTGTTTTTCTTCCTTCTTGAATGGAGTAGTATTGTGTAAATTGAATGAGGAAAAAATTGATTTTATGTTTGTTATTTTTATTATTTTAGTTGTTTTTGAATTTGTTGGCTTTCAATACAGTTGTCAGGACCCCTATAATCAAGTGTCTTCGAATTTCTTTTTATCTCCATGGTTATGTCTTGCAAATCAATAAAAGGCTCGAATGTCTGATTTAGAATTTGTTTTTCGTTTAAAATTGTTGTTTTTAAATTTAAGTAAGACCATTAATTTATTTTTTTTTTATTTTCCATTTTAAATAAAAAAAATGTAAAATAGATTTGTCTCAATTTAAACGAAAATTTCCAATCTATTTATTGTTTATTTTTGATTCGAACAAAAAAATCCACAGTATCTCATAAATGTAATAAAAATAAATATATAAAAACGTGGTTTTCAATTTAAACATTTACGTAATGTTACACAAGAAGAAAAACATTCCTTTTAAATCTGTCATCAGCGTGTTTTCACGCACACATGCGAACAAATAGTCATTGCTGGATGAACAAACGGATTCCACTTTTGTATATCAAAATATCAAGACACGGGAGATGAGGGAAAGAAGAGTGGCGAGGAGGGAGGCGGAAGCAGACGTGCGCTTGCTATCAATGAGCAATTGGAGCCGCGTTTTCGTCTCTCTACCTCCCTCGAGCCGTCCGTGTGCAACATTTAATAGGCGTGAGCACGCATGCGCGTTTGCATGTGGCGTGCTTCTTACACCGTCACGCGTCGTCTCACCTGCCGAAATAAAAAGTGGCCAAGGTTATCCTGGTCTTTCTACACAAGTTGGCAGATGGAGTTGGCTATTTAGCAGTTGGACACCTGTTGATTTCATGTGCGACATTTTTTTATTGGTAGGGGGAGGTGTGGGAAGGGAGATGGGAGGAGGAATTTGAGTTGGGTGGTTATTTGTGCGTGTGGGATTTGATTGAAAAAAGGTTTAGGAAGGGAATTGAGGATTTATTTCCTGAAAATTCGAAGTTGGCTATTTGTAATGACTAGACAAAATGAGCCTTGTTTTTATCCATCATTAAAATAACTTGGCCACTGGCAAAAATGGTGGGTCACATTCCTCGAATTTTCCAAAGGGCCTCTTGATTAGGGAATGGGGGTGTGGCAGTCGCTGGGCCGGTTTGACCACTCTGTGGTTGTCTGGAAGGAAACACCCCGGTATTTTGAAATATTTTGAAATATTGTGAAAGAAAAGGTTTGAAATTTTGAAAAATAAATGTTTTAGTTTATAAATTTTTCATTTCAAGTGCAAGTTAAGTTAAATTTAAGTTGATTAGTTGTTGGGGGTTGGAGTTTTTTTCCGAATTTCTTTGAAATTGATTAGCTTGAGGGTGTAAAGACAGCTGGGTTATAAGTTGTTTGACGGTGACTTGTTTAGTTGAGCCAAAAGGCGGGGTGTGAAGGGATGATGTAGGTTACTTCCGTGACGCCATAAAGGCACATTGCTGCAGGCGTGTCGCGAGACAAAAGCGTGGGTTTGGTCCAAGTTTCGATTTCATTGCATTTTATATATTTCATTTCCTATGAATGAAAAAAAAGTAATTATCAGCACTTGATTAAACAAATATTTATAATATACGTTACATAATGTGAGTAAAAAAAAAATCGGTATTGTGAAACAAAGAATAGTGTCTCTTTTGTTGCTGAATTTGAATACATTTTCACTATTCACACCTCGGTTGAATATGCAGCAATAATATTATTCTTTTACCAATTTTCACTAGAAAATATGCATGGTCGCACACCTTTATTCCTTTCCCGCCTTTTGGCTCTGCTCCTATTGTGACGTAACGGTGCTTGACGTCATTGATGCGCAGTAGCGCCAGGGTCACGTTGTACTGCGCAACATATTGGCTGCACCTTTTTCCCCCTTTTTTTCTCTAATCATACTCTCAACTGTCTCTTACCCATTTATATCGATCTGATAGCACGACATGCGATAAAAAATACAAAAAAATATTTGTCAATATTATAAATGCAAAAAACAGAACATACAAAAATGTAATAATTATTTGAATAAAATTTTTCGAAAAACAAGAATGAATAATTTTATTAGTAACTCATCTTCAAAGATTCGATGCCCCTGGGCAAGAATCCTTCGCAACAATTCGCAACAGCTTGCGTTCTGGGTGACCATGTCGTCATCGACGACGCACAGCGCATGCTCGAACCTTGCTTTCCTTGTGGTAGGGCTAGCCTGCAACTGCAACTGGATTTTGCGTGGTTAGTAGTAGTGTGGCGAGATGATGATAGTAACCAAGTGAGGAGGTGGTGCGTGTTTGTGCTCGTCGTCATCGTTTTCACCGGCCTCTCTGATGGTCAAGATGTCTGTGCTGCATCGAGCGCAGCGGCAGCACTGTTATTTGTGCGATCTGCCGCGCACTCCGTGGGCAATGTTGCACGATTTTTCCGAGCCCGTGTGTCGGGGGTGCGTCAACTACGAAGGTGCCGACCGCATCGAACTAGTGATCGAGACTGCACGACAGATGAAACGAGCTCACGGTTTCCAAGATCATCGGCCCGTGATAAAGGCCGCAGCTGTTGCCGCGGGTACCGCCATAGGGCTCCATATTAGGAACCCTCACGAGGCCCAGAACGGGTCCGGCGGGCCGCAGCAAACGCCCAACGGCCAGGATCACTTGACGGCATCTTCGAGAGGCCCACCCGGCGTCAGTGTCGAACGTCTTCCTTTGCAACACGAGGGGAGACCACGGGTGGCCATGGTGGATTTTCCTCGAGGTATGGTCACGGGACTTCATCGAGGAGATGTCGGGGAAGTGGAAGGAATTAATCGGGGAAGTCCTAATCTTCCTCACGGTAGAGCTGCGGCTGTAGCTGCGGCTACGGTTGCGCATCTTGTCCCCCATCATGCTCCTCCAGCGCCCCCGCCTCCGCATGGCCGGCCTAGTTCTCTCCCCCCGCCAAGCATTGTTGGTGTGATGGGAGCGAAACGAGAACGGGAAGAGGATGATCAGTGTCATGAAAACGGAGTGGCAGTTAAACGAAGTGCCATGGATGCGGAACACGGAGCGACGGGTGTATCTAGCGGTGGGAGACCCACTTTAACTCGGGTTGAGAGTTTACCTGCCGTCATGTCGGGTGCTGTCATTCCTTACGAGATGCGATATAAGGCGAAAGAACACAGCATGGGAAGAATGTTATCGTTGGATTCTGCTACTAGCTTAAAAACTGGTACGTAAATTGATTTTTTTAATTTTTATTTCGTTTTTAATCAAATCTTACATAAAGTGAGGTAAATAAGTGAATAAATAAATAGATAGATATGATGTCATTTGAAGATTGTCAATTTATCGATTAATTGTACCAGGTCGAGTCCAATGTTCAGGGAATGCGAGTAGATAGAATGAACGAGAGGGGGAGAAAAAAACGTGCACCGACCACGAGTAAAAGGAGCGATCGATAGCAGTGACGTCACTATAAGGTGTACGTAGCTCAACGTCATGGAGCTGGCTGAGCCCCGCCTGAGGCCCGACGGAGCAGCTGCACGTGGGACTGGCAACGCCCCTCGTTCCTCGTCTCGCTTGACATGTGATTTGTACTATGACCTCATATCGCTATTGCCCGACGTTGGGGAGGTCGGGTGTCGGGGGCGGTGGAGCGAGCGTCCGCTCCTGGGGATTGCACGGCATGGAATTCTATTTGGATCATCTCATATCCCATGACGTCAATATTTTAGGCTGATAAGATTATTTTATAACAAGGCATCGTGGGAATTTTTTTTTTATTCGTGCACGAAGGTTGATGGGTGACGAGGTAGTTTGGTGCGGATTTGGTTTCAAAGGATAAGCAGTCAAGGATTGTGTCAACGGTTGGAACATGAATAAAGAAAATTTTCAAAATGAAATGACTCTGTTGATAAGAGAGATGATAATAATAGAGCAAAAGTCACAACTGATATGATTGGATTAATTGAAAAAGTTGTATCAACTGATACGCTATGTGAATCAACACGAGTAATATGATAGTGATTGTTTCGCAATACGTATTTATATACAGTATATATAACTTATATTGATTGGGATAACTTGTGTAATTATAATTTATTGAACCTTGGCTGCAAATTTCTATTTATATCAAACATAATGTAATCGGAAAAGGATGTTAAGAAGGAAATATTTGCTGTGGAATTTGCGAATTGTGTGAGCAAGAGGAGGGATTAATGGATGAAAATAAAAATGTAACAGCTCATGTTTTACTTCTACCGGATGAATCATTGAGGCAGGTGGTTTCACTTATGACGTAGTGAAAACTGGAAACAGGTGGCTTACTGCAAGGGCAATTTGGAATGTGGATGAATATTATTGACATATGCATTACAATAATAATAATTTTATTTGTTTATTGGTTTATTTTTAGAACCACCTACACCAGGATCACCTAGAAATGGAAGTAGCGCAGAACCAGCACCAAATTCACGGTGTAATCCGAATCCTCGCAGTGCCCAGCATTCACCCAGTGCTGGTGGGGGCGGCAGTAGTGGACGGAGAAGTTCGGCAAGTCGTCACGCAAGCAGCAGTAGTAGTAGCAGTGGTGGAGGAACTCCGACATCTCTAGCAACGAGCATAATGACACAAGTGGCTAATGGGGGTACGAGCACTTTAGCTGAAGTGACGTCAACCGAATCTTCTACACCGACACCATCCAATTTACAAGGGG
>JAQFZN010002195.1:0-12217 GCA_034687075.1 Geophilus carpophagus | reverse complement strand
ATATCGATTTGTTTATGTTTGGAGAAGGAAGCGAGGGAAATTGAATTGATCTCGAGAAAAGAAAGGGTTTTAACAAGTGCGACTGGTGACTGGATGGCTGCGAACCCGCAGCTTTGTTTTAATTCGATCCGGGAAGAGGCCACATTGCAGCTAAGGAAATTAAAAGTGGGAAGAGTAACATTAATTAACCTACATGTATTTCTCTACAAGTCGTAATTAGCTCGGGTCTAGTTTCTATGGCTTGTAAATCCGTTGGAACGGAAAGAGGGGGTAATAAACGTAGCTAGGTTAATTATTAATTAAAATGGGCTGTTGGCGTGGAAAATGTAGGTAAATTTAGGGTGGATCGGTCATAACCGAGTTGGTAAGAAGTCTTGTTTTATAATTTATTAAAAATATTCAAAATTGAAAATTGTAAAATTTTCTTTTCGATAATTATTCACTGAAATTCATATTAATCGGACAGCTTTAGTTTTGCGCAAGCACTTTTCATTTTGTGGTTTTGATTTGGTGTCACAGGGTTAAATATATTAGTTATGTTGGTAGACCGGGTAATTTATAGGTAATTTATATTGTGCTTTGTTAAATCCAATTTGAAACGTGCATTATAACGCTTAAAGAAATGTCAGGTATTAAATGTCTCCGCGAGATTTATACCAGCGCTTATTCTCGCCAAATGAGAATTAATTACGAAAATTTTGCTCGCTTATATTAAAACGCAGCAGAAAATGCACTCATTTCACTTTGAGCTTGAATACCAAAATGTTAGCCAGCTTTCCCCCATTTCTCATATCTATTCATTTCTCACTCGACATTATTTCATGACGTCAACTATATTGCTTGATTACACCCCTACTGACAATTGCTTGCAGCTATCTAACCATTTGATTGAGAAAGGAAATCAAATTCATTTATCAGCTGATTATTAACTAATAAAATGATTAACAAGGCTAATTTTGTCGGAAATGTTTGAAAAAAATGTACATGATGTTGAAGTGATTCAACTTTTATTGTATAATGTTGATGGGTACTCTGATGTAAGTACCCGCTGCTAAGGGGACTATAGGTAGACAATTATAGTAATGATGATGAGAGTGCAGACCGAATAGCTAAGTACAGTAATAAGAGAGTGTTCAATTTGCAGCACATTTTATTAATGTATTTGTAAATTTAAAAAATAAATTTAAAATGATGAAAATTATTCTATATAAAGTGATAATAAAAGTCGAGCAAGTTTTAACAATTACAAGAGAGAATTGCAATGCTCAAGTGTATCACGAATTGGAATGAAACTTTGCAATTACTTGACCACAACTACACCACACATTTAATTTAACGCTGCACAAGTATTGTTTCGTACTTTGAAAAGTTTGATACTCATTCTGACTGACATAAAGAAAGAATAAAAATGAAAAAAAAAAGAAGAAAAAGGCTTAAAAAAGTGTAATAAAGAAGGCCTAAATCAATGGCTCAAAAAACACATCACGAATCATTCTAAGTGTAATAGATATAAAAAAAAATAAAAAGAGAAGCTATACTCTTGTCTCAAAGCTGGGGGCTAGTAATTTTTTTTGCTAGCACTAAATCCGAAAAGTTAGAGCGCCATTGAAATGCAATGGCCGTCCTTGACAAGTGAGTTTCTTTTGCACGGAGCCTCATTGATTGCCGTAAATCCTCAGCTCTCCTTCTTCCCTCAAACCACAGGCTCCAGATTGGAAGTAAATGTGTGTAATAATACTATGTGCTAGTTGGCCCTCATTCAACTCGCTGCACAATCACCTCCTGGTGAGAGAGATAGGAATTAGAGAATAAAAAGACCAGTTGCCAATTGCACTTCTAGTTGGATGCTTTGCCTTTCCTCGCCCTTATCTAAATTGTTATACTTGTTGTAAAAGGGTTTATAATAATTTTTATTTTGTTTTTAAGACGGAAATGAAATTGCATTTGGATTGATGGACGGTTTTCTTGGGTCGGTTTGGAAATTTTTCTCATCACAATTTTATTCATGTGGAAATTGAATGTAAAGAAAATGAAAAAATTCAGTATCAAGTGAAAAACACGTTTGAATCTGTTTATTTCTATTAAAACTCATATTAAACACACATTATGAAGTTTGTTGATTTCAAGTAGTCATATATTCTCAATAAATTCATATGGAAGCTATTTTACTCATTTTGTAGTTATTTCTGTAACTGGAATTTTTTATATCAAATTTTTTATGGTCAACTATGGTGATTTGACTCGGGGAATTTTGACTCTAGTTTTATTTTCCTTGAGAAAGTCAATTGGTATAGAAAAGAAAACTTCACTAAAGTATATCAGGTTTATTTAGTACAATCTGACTTTAGTTCTAGTGGAAATTTATTGTGTTAATTGTCTTGGGACAGATACAAACTCAGGAGGATTTAAATCCTGTTTGCAAATTAACTGTTAAGAGTAAAACAATAGGGTATTCATAAATTGTTTTCCATTTTGCATAATGTTTCCATTAACCCTCCAAGTACCAACTGGGTGACAAATGTCACCAAGTAGTAGTTTAAAATAGGAAAATCTTTTTTAATAATTTTTAGAAAAATCTGAAATTTTTCAAGTATGTAGAAATAGATGAAACACATGTTATACTTAAATTTCAGAGTGATAACAAATTTTAAAAAAAAGTTATTTACAATGCAATTTTTGGGGTCAAAGGGCATGGTACTTGGAGGGTTAATAATTATGTAAAAATTTGATGAACTCATTTATAGTTGTGTTATATAGTAGAATCTAACTACTCTAATGACTTAATTAAATTTCAGATAATTATTAATATGCTTTGAAAATGGAAAGGAAAATAGGAAACAGTTTATGAGATAATACTCCTATTATTATCTCCAGAGAAGAATTTTCAATCAGATACAGTACATTCCAGATTATCTGTGCAGGGATTTTTCAGATTACACATTAACTATGCTTTTTTTCTATGCAAACATGGAAATATCATCTAACCAGCACATACACAGTAGACTCTCGATTATCTGGGCTAATGCTGGGGAGGAAGGAAGGACCCAGATAAATGAAAAACATGGATAATCCAATTTCTTTTTTTTAACACTGGAAAACATTCAGAACAAGTTATAAAATTATTATTACTACACATACAAAATATTTATTAAGAAAATCTGTGATTTTCATTTATTTATGATAATCTCTCAATAATTCTCTAATATCATTACAAATTTTTCTAAGAACTATTTTCTAATCGGATGATGCAATCGTTTGAAAGAGAGAAAAAGAACAAAATCTGTATATTTTATTAAAAAAAATTGAAATTAATTTAAAAATTTCAACCATGAATAATCCACAAACTGGATAATCCATAAACTGGATAATCCACAAACCGGATAATCCACAAACCGGATAATTCATAAACTGGATAATCCATTAACCGGATAATCCACAAACCAGTTAATCTATAAACCAGGTAATCCGCAAACAGGATAATCTACAAACCAGATAATCCATAAACTGGATAATTCGCAAACCGGATAATCCACAAATGACATTATCAATTATCAAAATTATATATGATGTGTTAGAAGACATAATCAACTTGTGGATTATCGCTGCAATTCAGTTATCTACAAAAAATTAATATATAATAAAAATTTATTGACGATCCATTATCTGTGATTCTGAGGTAAATTAGCTGAAAGTGAGAATAAACAGAATCTGAATACAACAAAAGCCAACATAAAAACACAAAATATTGACAAATTCCTCAATAATTTACCTGGAGCGAGAGTTTTATCATTATAATTTTTTTCAAATTTGTTTACGAATAAACATGTTGGGCATTGATGAAAAGAAAAGGATTTTTTGTCTCGTATCTGCAGAAGAGTAAAACATGTGGCTCATTAATGGGAAGCTTGTGGTACATTACTTATCGACTAATCCTTGTAAGGACAAAGAAAAGACAATTTAAGTTGATAAGTTGTTAAGTGGCAAGTTGAGAAGAAAAAAGTTGCTGCTAATACCCTTATGTTAGCACACTTGAAACCAACTTGTGCTAATTTAAACAAATTGTGCTCACTTTGTACATTAATCCAAAAGTAAAATTAATGAGAGCAAACAATAGTGAATATTTTATTTTTCTAATAAGTAAGAAAAGCTATTTCGTTTTGTAGGAGGAGAAATTGTTAGCTTTTAGACAAAAGAAATAATGCTTAATCAATAGTAAGAGGCAGTTGTAGAGAGAAGGGATCCTCCAACTGGATGAAGATCTCTCTGGAATATTGGAACTGGCTCGTTTCTATCTCTCTTTCTCTCTCCCAATGGATCTTCGATAGTAGATAAGCATTAGCTGTTCTTCCAACTCTTTTTCTTTTTCTCTCTTCTCTATCTTTACAAAAGGAAAGAGTCTCTTTCTCTCTTAACTAAATACTCTGAGAAAAGGTCCTGACCCAACATACTTAACTGGTTCCTTCTAACTTAAGTGTGCTTTTGTTTCCAAAGTTTGTCTGATAAAATGTGAACTGCATTATCAGGATGTTACTCAAGATGTTAATTTACAAAATGATTGTAACTTGCTCACTAAAGTTTGAAATTGCTAAAATGTAATAGAATTTTTATAAATTATCGAGTTAATTTAAAATTTAAGTTTTAATTATGGGTAAGTTCCCATCAAGATGTGCAAATGGTGAAATTTGTCACAATTTTTCTATTTAAGGGAAAAATTTGCCTATGTAAATTTAGTATTTTTTGATTAAAAAAAGTTTGTTTAGTCAAATTTTATTAATTTTTATTTTTTTCTTTTATTTCCAGGTAAGAACAATTTAATTTGATTATTTATCACTGTTTGAATAAGGTAAGTTGACTTTAAATTAAATCAATTGTGTGAAACAGCCGGTAGATGGCTGTGTTTGACTTTGATAGTGGAAATAATTTCCGGCAAAATGGCCGACATGTCTCGATCTAAATGTACTTAGTGGATTTAAAGAAATTGGTTAAGTTGAAATCGTACTAGAAAAATTGCATTAAAAAAAGAACTTGTTTGACTTTGTAATTCGTAGACTTGTGAGGAATTTTGATTAACTTTTTTTTTTCGAGGTTGAGCGAATTCCAAATAAGCCCATCTATATTTTGCTGATGGAGGATCAATACACTAGTTTAAAATTAGATTTTTTCTCCTTCCCCTACTACCTTGGTCGTCTTTTCTTTCTGCTTAAAATCCTTGAGCTCACAGCGCGTGGTCTGAAATTTCCATGAAATGAAATGAGAAGAAAAATGATTTGAAAAGCTGTGGTTTTGAAACCGGCTTCCTGTCTCGTATTTAGAAGCATCTCTAGAAATTTCCATATTCAATTAATTAGTCTGCTTTTAAGATTGGGTATCAAATTGCACTTGCTCAAGCTGTTTCCAACGTGCAATTTCCTGTTTAGAATTCTTGATTCAATATTGAACGAATTGAATTAAAAGATACAAATAAAAAATCGTTTTGAGAATTAAACATAATTTTAATATTATAATTATTTTGATTTTTTTCTACATGAAATAAATGAACTCGAGCAGATTGTGTTGTCAACCGAACAAATACGAAGTGTTGCATATGAAAAGGGTTAAAGTGACATTAATTTACGAGATAACAAGAACGAGTTTTGTTGTTCATAAATTTGATAAGGTTGAATGACTGCTTTAACTCTGCTCTTGGCATCGTCAATATAAACACACTTAAATGTACCCTTATAAATGCATAAATAATAATTAATTTTTTATTTTTTTTTCTAAAAAACAAAATGCAAATGTGATTAAGAAGATAGTTGGCAAGAATTTGAGCGAATGTATCGGCCAATTACTGTGTCGGAGACAAAGGTGAAATGGCGTGTTGTGTTTGTGCAGCTGTTTGTGTTGGTCTTTTCTGTGAAACCTCATGCAGTTCTCTCTCTCATGGGAATAGCATTGCTCCTCCAATTCAGTCAACACATGGCTTTAATGGAAAGCGCTCCGTCTGTTAATTGAAACGTTTTTATAGCTGCAACTACCAGTAGACTAATTAGCAGGGACCTTCATCTTGCACAGCTTCCTCCTGCCTGCGTTTTCTCTCAACTGTTTCCATCACATCCATGTGATGTGATGAAAAAGTTTCTTGCATTTTAATTGCGTCTAAACATATTTGATTACACATCAATTTTCGTTTTTCTGAAAAGCGAATTCATTTAAAGGGCGAAATATTGTTTTTACTTGATTTGATTTTATTTATTTTTTATTTTTTTATTGAGAGGAATGAGATGGAGCAGGTTTTGCTGTCAGCATGTGCTCGTTGAGTTTGATGGTGAAAATCGATCAAATTTTGGGCTCACTTCCTGCGTAATTGGACGGAGGAATCATCAGATCTCGTTTCTGTCACCTGCGCCACCTTCCGGCGACATGTTGCGGGGGCAGGTGAAGGCTCTTAAGCCAGTCAGCGGTAGAACTCCAAGAAAAAGATGTGATTAGAAAATGGAATGAAAAGGATGAGCACGAACCATTATCGTTTATAACTTGATTCCGAACATATTTTTCTACTCAACTTTTAATATCAACTATGAATTTGAACGCATTTTTTACGGTTAATCAAATAAAGAGTTTATTTCTCTTTTGTATAAAGTAATAAAAAGTAGGGCAGTGTCACAACGGACATTTAAAATTTATTTCTGTTAAACTGTCATGAAAAATGGCCACCGCAGGGCAATGAAATTTGGCGCACTAAACCAGTTGGGAGAAAAGAACAAGATTCAATGGGCAAATGTATACACCAGAGGACGCTATATCAGTTCAATTTAAGGCATGTAACCCAGTAATGTGTTCAACATTCTATCTCATGACGGACATTGAGCACATCGCCATGTTTTTGTGACAAAGTTTTATGACAAAATCTGCAATAGAAAAGTAAAAATAATAGAAATAATTTGAAATATTTATTTGTATAAATTAGAAAATGGGCATAATGCGATAAAACAATGCAATTCATTTTCATTCTCGCTAAATTTGATTCGTTGTTTGTATAAAGAAGTCGATAAACAAAAGAGTGAATTTTCACTAGTTTGAATTCGCTTTAAAACGAATTGAAAAGATAAAGAGCGAATATTTTTCTATATTTTTTTTCTTTTTTAACATCATCCTCGGTTTCCGGCAGCAATCTGTGCAGGTGCATGATGGGAAGAGAATGCAAATGGTTCGATAATCCGTTCTTGTGGTGATAAGAGGCCAATCTAAATTGCAACATAGTATTTCCTGGGCCGTCATTTTTCATTTGGAGGGAAATTTGGCTCACTTTGCAAGAAGATTGGCCAAGTTAAGACGAAGAAGATGGCTCGTGCTTGCGTTTGGTCTGAGACAGGAAATGATTTCATTTAGTGTCAATTTCGCTCCATGTTGGCGGCAAAAATAAGCATTTTTCTCTCTTACTCGACTCGTTGCGAGTGCATTTGAAATTTGAGTTAAGAAGATGGTGAAATTTAATAAATAAGGCAAAAGTGGGACGGAAATTGAATTTGTATGGCTTTTATTTGAGTGTAATTTGGGTTTGCATTTTGATTTATTTTATTTATCTATTTAAATTAAAAATGTAAATATTTGTGGACATATTTGTCGATGCTTTATTTATATTAAAGCTAAGTTTTTGGGCTAAGTTTTAACGGTGAATAAATTAATTGTTGGATTTATTCAAGTGAGTGGTTTGATTGTCAGTGAAATAAATGTAAATACGTATGGACATTATTTTAATGAGTACATCATGTTTAAAGCAATGAACTTGCTCATCATCTAGTAGAAATTAAAATTGACAATCTTTATTAAAAGTAACAATTTTATTTATACATGATGTAATTAAACATGCAAGTTTTAAAAAATGAGAAAAAATAAATTTTATTGTTGAAATTTATTTAATTTATGATTTTTTCAGTTATCAACTTTAATGCTATCAAAAAATAACAAAATATACATAAATATTAAAATTATATGTAAATTAAATATTATAATATAACAAAATAGAAAATGTTTCATTTCCTTAAAAATAACAATTTTACTTCAAGCCATTTATTAATTTTTAATATAAAATAAACGAGCTAAATGAAACTTAAGCGTACAAACAGAAACTTATTTAAAAAATAGAATAAAAAATATAAAAAAAGAAAAGTGTTAATATAAATATCCCCTTTGAAAACGATTAAGGTTTGTTGCTTTTTTATCAGTTGAAGCAAAAGAGTTGACAGAAAAGCGTACAAGAAAGAAAATAAAGTGCACTAGTTTTGACACAACATATTTGTTGATAAGAACCTTAGCGTGAAAAGCAACGTTAAGCTTTTGACTGCGAAATATAATGAATCGTGGCAGATTTGAAGATTGCTCAAAGCTCCAAACTAATGCTTTTCTTACAATGCTTTATTGATTATAGCTATTAAGGAACAGCACATAAAGAGGAAATGATAATGAGTTTGTGTGAGCAAAATGAACCCAAAAGATGAGGTACCACCACCACCCTACATCCCTACACTACACCCATCATCTAAAACACCATTCGCTATCCCTCCCACCGAAAAAAAGTGTTAAGGAAACTGCAACTATCACAAGATCAGGTAGAAAATGAAATTTAACACCCCCCTCTAAGTTCATGTATTGGATTCGATTTAACATCTCATTTTAGATAGGATCAAATGTGATCATGGCATTAGCAAGAAAAAAAATTCTCTATTGATGTTAGTAAGGATTAAAATGCTTGGGTTTGGTGATTAAAAATGTTCACTCAAAATAATTTTGTTTAACACGAATGTAATAAAATACAGAAAATAAAATTGTGTGTTGTTGTTGTTGTTGTTGCAATTGAATAACTCTTAAATTTAAATATGGTATGAGACGTGTAATGAAAAATAAACAAGAAAATAAGAGGAAATTTAATAAGTGCTTGTTTGATTACATGTGAATATTGCTTTTAAAATGTGAGCAAATTTTTACTACACATAATGATGCAGTAATTTGATGACAAAACTTAAAATGCGTACTCGGAAGTTGCTTATGAATCGAATTACGGCAGGAAAGGATCTAATAAAGCAAGCTTAAGAGGCACATTTTGCAGTTTATTTACCTTTCATGTCAAATAAATTAACTGATAAAATACAGTCGAATCAATTCGAGATATAGAAAATTCTAGTTACAGAAATAACTAGTAAGTGAGTAAAATAATGCTTTCATATAAATTTATTGACATTAAATACAAATACAAACGCAAGATACATTTCGTCCATAAGTGTCTCTTTAGAACACAAATATTCGCTACACTTTCCCAAACAATTCGAGTTTAGGGGAACTTCTCAGTCTTCAAAAATCCCAAATTTGACTTGGAGTTATAGAAAAGTTTGACTTAGAGAAATTTGAGATATATAGAAACAATTTTTTATGTAAAATGCGATCTTGATGCAGAAACTTTCGAAAAAACAGTAAAATTTGACTTATTGAAGTTTGACTGTATGTAATAAAAATTTAACAATTTAAAAGAAATTAAATATAACTAATTTGATTGATTATAGAAACGAGTGAACAGTAAAGATCGATTCTATTAAAATTTTATTCTCCCATTAAACTTTAAGCGAAATAAATTGCATACTGGTTTAGTCAGGTTACACAACAACTGAATAATTAATCACTTCTAATTCTTTACTCATTCACAACAACTTTTTGTAATGATAAAAAAGTAAAGATAATTCTTTTTCAAACTATCAACAAGATTATTTAGTCTTGGAGTGGGTCCTAAAAAGTTCTAGGTATCATTTTGGTATATGTAAATACATTATTTGTTGTATACTTTTATATACTAGAATTTGGGTTAGAGTTAGGAATTAGATTTTAGCAATCTGATCATGTAATGCATGTTGGAGTACACATTGCTCAATTTCATTTGTTGGAAAAATGAGTACAGTAGACTTCTAACTATTTGGGATGGTTAGGAAAAATAGACCTGCACAAGAAAATTCCGGATAATTAAAGCTTTTCTCGATAATTGCCAGTCTACTGTTAGTAAATAAATAAAATTTAATTTAATTTGTTGCAATTCACTTTTTATCTTTTTTTAACCTTAAATACTCAGATATTTCGAGTATGGGGTAATTGATGACTGTGATGACTGTCTGGTCTATCACTATATTCTGCGTGCACTCAAGAATAGAATAATTGTTTGAAATATGATTGGTCAAGCATCTTCACAAAGGCGTAATGATTAGATAGTAATAATCTTACATGGCTACTTCCTGCCATTTTGTTTGTTAAAAAGTAAACAAAACTGTATATTTACAAACAGTATTGTCATGTGAAATTGTATAATTAAAATAAGCTTTTATTGCTAAAAGTACCATATATATGTATATTACAGTCTATATATTCACAGTTATTACATTTGTTTTTCATCAAATTCAACTCATCTAATTTCTCTTGCAGTAACTTTCTTGTTAGGAAGTTAGTGAAAAGGTTTGACTAATCGTATTTGAAACAATTATTCTATTCTTGAGTGCACATAGAGTATAGATTATAATTTAGAAAAATGTTGAAACCATTTGGATTAGTGTATGTGATAACCACAAGAGGTTTTAAGCTTGATAACAGCACAAACCAAACTCTGTAATAGCCCGATAATCCCATTTTGCTATTATCTGGATAATACCTGAAATCAGAGCTTCTGATTGGCTCATTAGACATTTACTACTGGTCGGAGACTGATGAGTGATGTTATCGACATAATTGATATTGTAAGTTGTCACATGTAAATAGAATTTCAGCTGAATAATTCTTCTTGCACTTATTTTCTCGACAATTCCTTTAATTTTTAAACTTTAAATTCCTTTAAAGTGCTATTATTGATTTTTACAATAATATTTTACTGATTAAACCAAAAAAGTAAAAAAAAAAAAGATAAATGCATTATGGCATTAATCTTTAAAGAGTTGAAAATTGAAATGTACTTTTTAAAATGAGTTTAATTTGCCTCGTTTTTTTTTAATGTCTGTGCACAGTGTAAGCTCATAATAAGATAAAGCCACTGCAATGCATTTTATGTGTGTGTGTGGTGTGGGCGTATATTCCTTTGGGAACCAAGTGAATTATTCCTCGAGGAATTATTATGTTCCCAGGCATAAGTTGATGGCATTCTTATTTAAATGTGAAATCAATATCGAAATCCACTTTGAGCTCGGTGCTGCAGTAGCACAGAGCAAAATGGTTGCACTGAGCTATGGGGGTTGCGAGTCGTAGTCCCTCGGTGGCTGCTGGCAGTGCATTGTGGGTTTGATTAGTTAGGCAACTCTCTTAGGATAAAGAAAAGCAGTAGATAGAACCCCGTTTCAATGGGAAATTGTTGTACATTTAATTTATAGTGTATTTGTTAAAGCGCATGTGCACTCAGTCAACAACATTACATTAACACTGACGAGGTGATAGTTTTTAGTTACATTTGGGGTTTTCAAGTCTTGATGAGTGTTGGGTATGAAAGAAAAAGGTTTCCCAAGATGCTAAGTGTGCAAAAGTGCATAAAAGTTTGGCAGATGGAGGAGTTGAGAATCGTAATTGGATCAAATTATCAGTTCTGAACAAGAACTCAATGGAAGAGTTGAAGTCAGTTGAAAATAGTAGGAAAGTCAAATGGATTTTACTTAAATTTGAGTCTTTTGTGGTAGTGGAATTAAGTAGTCTAATTTGATTATATTTGACAGTTATACTGTCTAGACAAGTGAACAATGAAATTGCACAATTCAAAGTAATACATAATATGAGGATATAGTGTTTCTGGATTTATGATTATAATTAGTTGATTGTGTTGTAATATTTTCTCCTATGTCAAGGAAGTATGATAAATATCTCAATTAATGATAATTACTATAAAATGGGGTTACTTTGTTCCATTTTTTTCTTATTTTCTTAGTAAATTTTTGCAAATTGATATATTTGCATGAAATTTGGTCAGAATGTAGATTTCACATTGAAGAATACAACCCCCTTCATAAAAAAATTCTTGAAATGTAATGTCTACACATAAAAGATGTTATTTTGATCAATTTTTAATTTTTAAAAAAAGTTTTCTACATTTTACAAATTGATCATTCATGCTGTTGCTATTAGTGCATAATTCAATGCATTAAATGAGGTGAATTTGATCAATTTTATAATCTTTAAGTGAAATAAATAATTTGAAATAAAAGTTAACTGTTTTTATTACTAG
>JAQFZN010002194.1:0-12220 GCA_034687075.1 Geophilus carpophagus | reverse complement strand
ACAATTTACAATTTACAATTTACAATTTACAATTTACAATTTACAATTTTTATAAAAACTATTTTTTGCAATCAACTGTGCAATTCCTATTCATCATTACATCAGCACCAGGATGACACCAAAACAACACAAATACATCGTTCGTTGACCCCTACAACAAATACGACTCAATAACAATATCCATTACACCATTTATTAACACCAATAAATCAAATCTCAAAAATCACTTCAACCATAAATATCAAACAAAAAAAATCAAAATCAATAATTTTCTATTCAATTTCCAAATTCTCTATTTCTACATCGCAACATTAAAAATTGATTAAAACTTAACGGAAGTTATTAAAATACGAAACGTTATCGCAACTCAAAACCATTGTCAAGGTCAACTGTACACCATACTGTTAAAAAAACAATGTAACCATAGCAATATTATCTTATGTTGACAATAAACTTATGTTGGTATGTACTGTACTAACATTACGGTACAGTAAAAATTTAATTGCAATATAAACTATTAAGAAAACTCGAGTTTCACCATTTTAAGGGACTCAATTTTCGATTCAAAATACCCAAATACTCAAAGTATTCACTAATGCAGACTAATATAATAATCTATATTGCAAATTCATGGAGCCAACGACCTCTAATTAGTATACAATAACTATGGTTAGGGAAAAAATGAACAAATTTAATTTCGTCTTTTATATCAATGTTGAATTTAACATTCAAAAATTATTATCATTTTAAAATGGATCAATTCTCACAAAAACAGTGCATTATCTCAAATAACACAAGTTGAGTGTATTATTTTTAGCAATCTATTTATTATTTCAACATTTACTCTTGAAATAATAAACATTAAAAGATATACACATTTTTTTTTAAATTTTATATCATTAGCTTGAAAAAGCACAAAATTCGAATATCCAGTACAGTTGTTAATGACAAAAACATCATCATTTACATTACACGCATTCAAAACTCAACTGGAAATCCGATTTTTTTTCCATAACTCATTAAAAATTACACATTCCTTCACTTCCGTGTTTCCTAACTGACCTTAGGCCTTTAAAAGCTGACAAACAGGTGGAATCAATCGAATCCAGTGAGAAAAACATCATTATTATCCACTTTTATTTTCGTACTTACTTCGGATGCTTGTTTCTTCGCTTCCCTTTTAGCTAACTTTGCAGCCCTTTCTTTACTAGTCCTTAAAAACTTCCTCGGTGGTGGTACTTGTTTTTTATGAGTTGATCTTGCAGTTTTCACAGCAGAACTATTTTTTTTCGATGTTGTTGCAGCGCCACTGCTTCGTTTTCTCAAATTACTCGTTGATCTTACTTTAATCCGCACCCCAATAGGAAGCATGGTGTTTGCGCCCCCTGTAATCAAATAGTAGAATAAATTAATTCAAAATAAAATGTCGTTATTTTATTTAAAAAATTTAAAATTAAAAAAACGGTAAAAATTAATTTAAATTTGAAATTTGAAATTGTTTTTCTTTAATGATCTTCGTGCTAGATGAAATTAAAAAGCGAAAACACACACGTGATTTTAAAGCATTAACACATTTGTTGTTTTATATATGACAAACCTTCGGCAAACTTTCTTCGTTTGAACTTTTCATCATAGTAATCCAAATATTAAGCATGGTAAAACTAGGAAAAGAAATAAAATTAAAACTACTAAAAACTACCAAATCAAAACGGAAAAATAGGCTTAAATAATATTGAAAATATATGAATGTGTGTGTAGAGCGATACAATTCACACCACTCGACAACTGTTCTAATGAAATAAAACAAAATACTAAGCCTGTTACCAAGGTAAGTAAAAACAAACAAAAAATCAATATTTCAACCAAAATGGCGATCAACTTATTTTTTTTTTAAATTTTATTATTTGTTGCCATGTAACGTTTGACATTTTACAAATTTTTTTCCAATTCGATTTGAAAATGAAAAAAAATTAATTTTTTATTTATTAATATTAATATTAAGCTTTCAAAAATTTCTTAGATTAATAAATATTAAATGAATAAAATTACTGTACACGCGAATAGAAAAATTTACAAAAATTCTATATAATTTATTCAAAATAAATCTTTTTGTTTACCTTAGTAACAGAAAAAACACAAAATTCAGTTTAATTCACAAAATTACACATAATTACAACATATTACCATAATAATAATCTTCAAAATTCTTTTACAGTTCTACCTTAAGAAACTTGTAGATAATTTTATATCTAGATAAAATTATCTACTGATTTTTTATGCAACAGCGCTACCAGAAGAAACTTCTAGATGACACTGAATCTTGAGAAAAATCATCAAAACCTTAAAAGATTTATTTACATTTTTTTTTCTTCAAATTTTATGATTTATATTGAATAAATTATTGAATAAAAATTCAAATTTAATTATTCAGCCGTTGTATTTGTGCCGGATAATTTAATAGAGCAACATTTTAACTTTTTATCGCAGTAAATTGAATAAAGGTTGCACAAGAGATAAAGATTTCTTTATCTACGTCCACTAGTTGACCTCAGAATGACCAAATAAAATCCCATGGACATCCTGCTGTCATCTAATAGATTTACTGTGTTTTTTCTGATTTACCACTGTTCCATTATATTTAATAGCTAAATATAATAGAAAAAAGTGTTTGAATTAATTTTTTCGTATATTTCAACTCAAATTGATAATTTAAATTGAGTTATTTACTCAAAATGTATTAATTTCTCAATTTAAATTAAATTTAATCAAAATTCAACAAAAATTGGCCATTTTTTTACTTAATTTAAATAGTCTATAAACTATTGAAAATCAAAATTTCAATAATTTATTATTCTTAACTATTTAATTTCCATAGTAAATAAAAATAAATTCAATATTTTGTTGTATCGGTATGACTGAAGTTTGCGTGTTCATTCGAACAAAAAGCCATTAGTAGTCATAGTAACGTCAACTATACTTGTATTACAAGTACCAAAAACTTTTATGTCATCTCAATTTGACTCAAAACTAACTACACATAATTAAACGTATCCGGTCCGAGCAAACAATAGCCCATGTACACAAAACGAAAAATCCATTCAAAAACTTGATAATAAAATTATAATAACGTATAATTTCTCCTCTCTAAAAAAAGAAATAAAAAATTTAAAAAAAATTGGAAAATCGGAAAATTTTAATAAAATAAGAAAATAAAGAAAAAGAAAAATCCAATCAAATAAATATTGACTTTTACCATGAACCAATGTTTCGTTACCTGTTCGGGTAACTGTGCCAAGTAGTTAGTTTTAGCCAGAAATTCCTTCAAAATGTCAAATCCATCGACATAGATATCCCATTTGGTCGTTGGGATTAATCATTTTGCTATTCCCGTTTGATTTGTCGCTGGATTTGTGTCTAATCTTCATATTAGCTTGTATCGTTCAAGAGGTTGTTTTCGGGGCAACATGGCGTAACCTCCCCCCTTGTTATTAGGCGTTGTCATGACGATCAAATCGATGTATGGGTGCGGCCCAAGGTCGGCCAAATAGAAATGAAAATCCATTACCAGTTTCATGACATCAACTTTGCAAACTGAATATCACATTTTTTCTTCTTTTTACCAATTGTCTGCTAATTTAATTTCACGGGATATTTTATTTCATAAGTGGGGGAAAGAGTTTGAATAGAAATTGAGATTTTTTTAAAAAAAATTTCCAGTTTTCAACGACTTTTGTTATTTTACAGATAACGATTTGTTAATGTTATTTTAATTATACGTAAATCAGAGTCAAAACATGATTTGATGAAACCGGAAATAAAAACAAGCTAAGCGGATAATAAATGTAGGTTTGAGAAAAGTATGGGAAGTTGAACAATAATCATTCGCCATTATAATATCACCTATGGACATATTTAAGCACTAATGTTCAATCTATACGAATTAATCACAACGTGCTACAAACGATCACGTGCACTGCATTCAACCAATAGAAATTGCCGCAAAATAATGATGTGACTTTTTATCACTAGGATTCAACCTCAAATTTCAAATCTACACACAGAATCTTCACAACAAAACATGAAAATTGCACAACTAATTTAAAAACTAATAAAATATATATTTTATTACTTAATTATTCAAAATAAAAAATAATAAAAACAATAAAAATTCAAAAAAATCAAATAAAAACGTAAACATCACGCTCCATCCATAACTTCACCACTTATCTACTGCGCCATGACATATTTAACATGTTAATCTCATGTTATACCATAACCTATTAAATAACGCATAAAAACATTCTCATAATAATCAATTTTTTTTTTACTATAAACAACTCTTTTTATCCCAATTAATTTAATAGATTGGAGATAAATTATTAGCAGCTTTCAAGCTTGTCAGCTCGATCATGCATAAAGATCCTTCCTGTAATTAGTCATCAGGGGGCTATTGACACCAAACAGGAAAAGCGTATCTCACGGGTATCTCTTGTTTATTTATTTATTTATTTATTTATTTATTTATATGTGTAGACAGAAAAAAGAACATTTTATTTAGATGCGTATAACCGGTGATGAAAATGAGATGAAATGATAAAATTGATGGAAGAATGGGTATGTGTTGGTCATCGTTCCGATTTGTAAACAAATTGAAACAACCCTACAGATGTATCGTTAAATGCGGATCGAACACTTGCAAAGTTTCTATTGCGTTCATTTTTTTAGGATTTATTTTTCTTTATTTTTTCTCTTCCGAATTACACGGAGATAGCTTATGGAAAAGGTAAGAATTCGTTTAGTTTTTTCAAAATATTTGCGCCAATCTGATGCTCGGGTTTATACACGAGGCATGAGGCAGGCATTATCTGTTTATGTTTATCTGAATATTACCCGGGTCAAAATGACATCATAATTTGTCAGTTAATTGCGAGTTTTGGGATATGATTGTATCTAAAAATTAAATTTTAATGTGTTGTTTACTTTGAAATTATTTTGATAGGGCGCTTGCAATTACGGGAATAGTTTTATCATCGATTTCCATTGTTTTATTTATATTTTCCTGTACAATTTGCATCTTTTATATCCGCTTATATAAAGCTCATGAAGAAAATTTAAATGAGGTGAGTCGTATCTTAAGGATTTGAATTTTTTTATTTAAAAAAAATGTTTGTTTGACTAATTTCAGCTAACCATTGACAGCGGTGATAAAGAGAACAAAAAAGAATCCTACAGTGCAAAATCGACTACAGTTAATGAAAAATTATCAACACGTAGTACATTACCTATTTGGAATACAAGAAACAGTGCATATCTTTATCCTCCTAGTGCACCACCACTGAATAGAATGACACCGCCACTCGATTCGTAATTTCATTTTGAGTTGATACAGAATGACGTCATAGTTGTACAGAATTTGTATTGCTAATGCAATTTTCTCATTGCGTGATGTCATTCAATCTCAACTCATTTATTAAACTCATTTTGTTAATAAAGGTATAAGCTTGGAAATAAGTTACCCGATTGGTCATCTTTTGCTTCTACTTCCGATTCGAAATCGCTATCAATGGATCGTAACGTATCGGGAGATTCCAATTTGAAAGATCGAAATGTTGATGATAAAAAGAAAAAAAAGAAAATGAGTATAAAAGTTATAGCATGATTTGTTATAGTTAAAACGGAAAATATTTTTATAAATAAATTTTATATATAACATGACATTTTTTTAAATAAAAGCATTATTGACTACACTAATCCTTATTTTATTTATTATTTTTTATAATCCATCTTTTTGAAATGTGTACAAATTGCAGTTTATTTGTTTGTATTGCCACCTATTGAGAAAAGGAGAAAACATTTTATCCACCAAAACGCTACTAGAAATAGAAACACATTCCACGTTTTTGTCATCCCTGCTTTTCACAACATCCAGTGGGAGGATTACTCTAGTAAGTACCGCTACACGAAATAAAAGCAAAAAATATAATTTAATTAAATTAATACCTTTCAATTCCGTTTCGTTCCTCATATCAGTGGTTGGGCGCGTTTTATACACTCAAAATTCATCTTCACAACAAATTACCGGTCAGCTAAAAGAAATTTCGAAAAAATAAATAATAAGATGACTAAAAATATATTTTAAAATTTTATTAACAGATCAACGTACCAACTTATGTCACGAGTTACACTTCCATTCAAACGGAAGCAATATTTGGGTAATTTACGAAATTATTTAAATGAATTTTAACCATTTTGAATTTAAAAATTTAAAAATAAATTTCCGTTATCTAGTTCCATGCTCCGTAGATTTGCATCAAGCTTTGAGATCACGTAACTTAAACTGCATAGAAGAACTGGTATCTAAGGGCACCAATGTTAACGTCCCACTTCGGGGTACGACCCCTTTATCCCTCGCTGTTCACACTAATGCAGAACCAGCAACCGAACTTCTGTTAACCCATGGCGCAGATGTTAATCAAATGAGCCGTGATCATTTAGATCGTTTCGAACCGCCATTATACACTGCTTGTCGACTGGGATTTGACTCAATAGTAAAAATACTCATCAAATTTCATGCTGACGTCAACAAACCCGATTGGTATGGACAAACGTCATTGTGGGTTGCAGTTCGTGAGCGAAGACTGGACTTGGTCCAACTTTTATTGGAAAATGGAGCTAAACTGGGCCATGTGTCAACTTGGAGCGAATGTCCACTTTACTTAGCAACTAAATATTTATATTTTGGTCGGAGGGAGATTGCTATTGTATTAACTCAGAGTGGATACGATCCGAATTTTGTCGATAGCGAGGATAGAAATTGTTTATTTTGGGCTTTAAAGCATGGCGATCGAGAATTGGCATTTCTACTAGTTATGGCAGGTGCAAGGCCTAAGATTAAATGGGATTGGGCTCATCTGGCAGCTGTTTTTGGTCAAGATCACAATTTTTGGAGTTTGCTTCAACAGGAAAGGAATTCTCCGCCGCCATTAAAAAGACTTTGTCGTTTGTGTGTTCGAAAACAAATTATTCTTGTTAATACTGGGGTTGTTACGAAAAGTATTGATAAATTACCTATTCCTCAATTTATTAAAGATTATTTAAGTTTGAATAGACATTAGAATCCAGTGGTGTTTTGAATGTGTACAACTTAATTGATTCACAAATCAACTGGATACTCGAATTTTGCCATTTTCTGTTTAATTAATAATGTAGTCAAAGTACAAATTAAATTTTTTTTCACTTCTTTTTAAACCCAATATCGTGTTTGTTTACTTAGGTTTTTATTAAAATATGTTAATAAATGTGCAATTAATTGTTTTTGTTTACAGTAAATTAATGTTTGCAAACAGAATAAAAATAAAAATATAATTACTTATAACCATTATTTGTTTTTTTTTATTAATATGTACAAACATAAAACCCTCTCAGAGGGTGTTTAATTGGTCTTATAAAATATTCATTCTAAAGCACTTCGAGTGTTCTGAATACTTTCTAATGCTTGAATCAATTTGTCACCAGCACACAATTTTTTTTCAGGTTCAGTTTCACTATTGTTTTGTAAAAGTTCTGTCGTATCATTTTGTGCATTGGTAAGAGATGGATCGATAAACTCGTATTGATCATGATAATATTTTTCAAATGATGACTCGTGTCGACAACATTGCATCGCGTAGTACACATGAATTAACAATGCTGGAAAGCGACTAGTGAAGTAAGTGGTGAAGCCTTCTGGAATGTTGCCTAATGACTTCTGTACATTTTCAGGTAATTCATGATAATGATTTTTCTATTAAAGTAAAACAAACAAATAAATAAATAATGAAATAAATAAATACTGTAAAATGAATAAAAATCAACCTTATTTCTCATAGCTCGTAATAAATCTCGAACTGATCTTCCTTTATAAGTTCGAAATTTTCTTAAATTTTCTTGCAATTCAGGTGTGATGTTTTCTTGCCAATCACGTGGCATCACTTTACGAGAATTTCTTTCTAACGCTCGTACATAAATACTTGTTAATGGCTCTTTTTCAACTCGATCACTTACATTCTATAAAGAATAAATAAATTTAATTATATATACAATTTAAAATACATAAATAACAAAACAAAAATTTAACCTGGAAAAACGCCAACTGCTTTTCACTATCCCAAAATATTGGGTGTTTAAGTATAGAATTTATAGGTGGTCTTCGGGTAGGATCGTAACTAATCATCTTTTCAATTAAAAGCGATGCTACTGTCCATTCTAAAAATAAGTAAAAGTTAAATTATTTTGATTTACAACAAATTCCAAATAAATTTCTTTACTTTGTGCATTCAAACCGCTTATATCAAATTCCCCGCTTAAAATATTCCCTTGACGTCGATAGGATTCGCCAAATGGATGACTGCCGTTCGTTAAAACGTAATAAAAAACACAACCTAATGAAAATATATCCACCATACGAGTCTAAAACAGTCAAATATACAATTAGAAAATCTTCAATTTTTTAATATAAAATACTAATAATAATAATAAATGTGTACTGGTCTGCAGTTATCCATTGATATTTCCGGTGCGATCCATCCTTGAGTTCCGGTTAAACCGGATCGCTGAGAAAAAGATGCACGATCGAGAGCTAATTTTTTACACAATCCGAAATCTGAAATCATTGCTTTTATTTCCCCAAATGCATTTGGCATGGAAATAAGAACATTTGGTGGTTTTATATCACGATGAACTGAAATGACAAATTTATTATCACAATAAATATCAATTTAAAAAACTATCTTTAACAAATATTACCGATATTTAGTGCGTGTAAATGTGCTAATCCAGCAGACGCCTGTTGTAGAACTTGTAACGGTTGTAGTTTTGATTCATTGAAAACATTTTTTTGAACATAATCGTGTAAAGTAGCGCTGCAGAGTTCCAAAGCAATGTACCGAAATTGAGAATCTTGTTCCTAAATAAACAAAATAAATAGAATTTAATTTAAATTTTATAATGAATTTAATAAACAGAATTTTTACAGTGCAATAATATCGAATAACATTTGGATGTTCATCTGATTCTCGAAGTAAATCTACTTCTCTGTCAGCAAAATTGAAGCATTCTGGTATAATTCGTTTTACTGCAACATTTCGGTTATCAAATTGACCTCTGTAAACAGTTCAAAGTAAAAATAAATAACAATTATCAACAAAGATTAAATATCTTCCATTACCTATACACAAAAGTTCCATCACATCCTTTGCCTAAAATATCTTTAGGATCAAAAATTATTTTTCCAATTTTTAAATGCCCATATGGTGCTAAAATCAATTTTTTATTTTAACTAGTATCAATTTTTTAAACAAATAATTAAAATTACCATCATAAAATGCAACATTTTCTGCATTTGAACCAGTTGAACTATATCTAGATCCAGTACTACTGCGCTCAGAATTAAACGAATGAACGGGTTTCTTTAAAAATAAATATTAATTAATTTTTTTTTTAAATTTTTTAAAAATTTTAAAAATCCATCTAAGTTACTCACTTGTCGGTACAGAAATAAAAACGCAGCTGTAGCAATCAAAGTCAATAAGACTACAATAATTTTTAACCAAATCTCGATATCAAAAGATAAATAAGCAGCAGAAATGTAATCATTGTCTCGAACTGTTTTCTCTTTTTCAGAATGATTGAAAAATGGATTCGCAGATGAAGAAGCTCCCTTTACAGATTTATTATTAATTTCTTCTTTGTTAGTAATAATAGTTTTCTCAGAAGTAATCTGCAAACGAGGACTAAATTTCGCTTTTGTATATTCGGGAACCTGATAATGACCTAGAAATATTTAAAAATTAATTAATCAAAATATTCTTAAAACTTTTAAACAAAAAAAATACCTAATAAAAAAATAGTGGTGGAATTTGTATCTTCAGAAAAAATGTTAATTTCTTTTACATCTGAAATATGAGATAAATTCTCCTCTTCATTTTCATCCACCTTTTCCTCTTCTGTTTCTTTAGGTCCTTCTAATAAAAATCGATTCGGATTACGTGGCTAGATAAACAAAATAAACAAAATGAATTATAAATCCCAATTTTATCACTTGAAAATTATTATTATCTACCATAATTACAACAGCTCTTTCATCCACTAACGAGGGAACTGCATATAATCCATGTTTATATTCACCAACAAATAGAGTAGGACTGTAAAAAGCACAATTTTTAATGATTACATAAACAAAAATTCAAACTATTCATTTAAATTACTAAAGTGTCATTTCTCCTTTGAGTAAATAATCCCTCCATCCTCCATCAGTTAATTGGGAAAGTGTTTCTGTGGCAACACTGGTGAAAGCTATTGGTTTCAACGTATCTCGAACCATTTCGTACATAGCAACAACAGGCGAATGATAATCTTGTTGCCATAGTAACATTCGAGAAGTTTGATTTAAAGTGATGGTTAGACCAGTAGAACTTGCAACAAAATGCGTAAAATTATAATCTGAATTTGAATCTTCAGAAATCGAAGTTGAGTAGTCATAATAAGTGACATTCCATCTTTTACCACCAGTTTTACTGTCAAACATTGTTATTGCGTATTCTAATTTACAAAAATAAAGGTTTTGTTCAATTTAATTTATCAAAATATTAAACAATTTTCACCTGTGCGTCCTAAAAATATTGTATTAGGCCCAATTCGAGGACACACTTTATCATTAGGACCTTCAGATGTGAGTGTGTCTTGTTTCACACCTGTATCTGGATCAATTGCGATCCAAGTATCAACTTTACGTCCTATTAAATAGTATTAAAAACCGTTATTAAATGAGTCATTCAAAACTTGAATTTTTTACGCACCTGTGTATAAAATCCCATCACTACTGCGACAAGGTGACGCAGAAACTAATTGTGGTATAGTAAAAGGTAGTTTCTTTAACGATTCTACTTGCCCATGATTTAAAACGTATAAACTTCCATCTTTAGGATCCGGTAAAAATATAGGCCTAAAAATATTGTTAACTTTATTTAAAATTCAAATTTTTTATTCACATTTTTATTTTTTTTTTAAATAAAAATTGTTTTTATAAATTTTATATATAATTACGTTCGGCTAACTTCCACAGGAACTTTTAAAACCGGTTCTGAAATTTATAAACAAAATTTAGTAATTTTTTAACAAATTTTAATAATGATGTAATCACTTTCTACCTTCCTTTAATGTCCATTGAATTTCTCCATTATCTTTATTCACAGCATGCAGAGATCCATCTAAAGTAGCGATTAATAATAACGATTCTTGTCTCGATGATGGATTTGACTGTCATTTAAAATAAATTTCATTTAATTCCCCAAATAATAGTAATAACAAGAAAATAATAATAAAAACGCACTAACATTTTTCACATCTTTACATCGATTTTCATCCGCTTCCGAATCATCCAAACACCCAAAAATAAAACATAACATACATAAAAGAATAAATCGTGTTAACAAAATCATATTCTCGTCTTTCCATATGGTATAAAATGTAAAAATCAATTAAAAAAGCCACCCATCTGTAACACGATCTTCCATTTTTAAATACAATATACTCTTACTTTCTATAAATCACCACAAGATGCCGTGAGCGATATTTTCATTTTCACTAGCGTTTTTCGCTGATTTAATTCAAATATTTGCCACCAGTTGTCGCGATAATAAAATGTTCTATCCACTACCTTTTACGCTCACCTGCTGAGTAGACACGTCTTATGAAGCTGTGTTTACGATGTTTAGTATCGAATTAGGTAAAGTTTTTAGAAAAATAATTGCTTTTGGTTAATGATTAATTACTCATTTAGCAAAAATTTCACAATAATTTTGAGTTGATGATAACCGATCACCTGAAATCGGGTAGGAATGTGCACTATGATATTAGCTTGATAAGGGTAAGATAAAATTTTATTAAAAAAATAACAAAATTGAGTTAAATTGCTCAGACTAAAATCAGAGTAGAAGCTGATTTGATTATGTGGAGTTCAAAAAGGTATTTGTTAAGACAGGGATAAAAATAAGCATAATTCAGAATTGAAGGTACAAATCATTTCTGATTTAGAACTGATCTGTTCTGACTTAACACAGCACGATACGTGAGTGTTAAAAATCAACATATTTGATGTAATGTTTTACGGAATATGGAAGTGAAAATTTGTTAAACTGGTATATTTTATTTGTAAGCATATGTCAATTAGTTGTTATAGTTT
>JAQFZN010002193.1:0-12220 GCA_034687075.1 Geophilus carpophagus | reverse complement strand
TATGATCTGAGAACCAAGTTAGAACGAAATGATTCGAGGGATAGATATCGACGAAGAGAGAGGGAAGATCCACCTATTGAAGTAACGATCAGAAATAGGGAAGTGAGAAAACCGAGAAGACAGCTACCTTCTACGGAAGCAAGAAAATCTGTGTTCGAAAGATTAGAACTCCCGGTTCAAGAAGAGAAAAAAGGGACGCACTCTCCTGTGGTTTATGAAGATGTTTCGTCATCTGAGAGTGTGATGGAAATACCATCAGCGTCCCCTCCAGAACCTCTTCCTCTCTTAAGCCGTTACCAGATCATCTACCAGGCACGAGCAAGAGCGTTTGAAAACGTCATGAACGCACCGAAGCTCGTCGGAAAAATGGATTCTTACGAGGATTTTCAATATAACGAAGCTTCCGATAGAATGATGAGGTTCATCGGTGAGCTCGTTTTCGAAGTGATGACAAACAAGAAGGTTGACGAAGATCAATACCATCAAAAATTAATTGATATCTTCACGAGACTTTTACATCCGAATGTGTTCATGGATGTGGAGCGAGCAATGCTGGTAGTGGCCCAAGAGGTCACTACAGTTGAGTGCCAATTGGGTGAATGGGCGATGAACATTTGGAAGATGATCCTACCAGATTTCGTGGACATCAGGATGGCGTTGGAGAATGAGATAACAGATACAGGAATTACACTCGCTAGTTCCGCTCATCTTATGCGAACACGATTCCACGCCGATCCTGCTAGCGGAAATACCGCTTTTCTTAAGGAAGTAATGCCCAGCATCCACGATAAGGATGTCCTATTTTCATCCATTCCTAATTTCGAAATGCAACAACGAGACACTCCACATGAGACATCTAGAGAAGGTACTCGCTTCACCCCGGAATACGAAGAGTTCAGAAGAACTTATCCGAAGATGTCCTTGGAAGCAACGACTAAGGCTAGATTTAGAAGATCGCCGGAACTTTGCAGAAAAGCTCTAAAATGGCTTCAAGGTGAGGCTGAGAAGCCTACAAATTTAATCCAACATTCCCGCATCCTTTTTGCCAGGAGGACCCCCGGACCATTGAACGCCCGAAAAATCCATTGGCGTAGTGGGGATCCATGGTCGAAAGTAAAGGCCGTTTGGTTATTTATCGGAGAGCAAAGAGAATTTCTCCTATCGGAAAGTTCCGATCTCTCCCGAAGAGAGTTAAGTGTTCTCCTGGGAGACTTTGCAACTAAAGGAGCGGAAGGACATAAAGACACCAAAGAGCACCGACGGGGCGCCTCGGGTGGACCTTCGGGTTCATCCAGGAAGTAGTCGGTCGACTCTTTAAGGGGGGGATGTGTGGTGATTAAAAGGGGACTTTCCTAATGTCACCACTGGATGTCCCTGGTTGTGTTCTCCCCCCTTTAAGCATAAAATAGATTCACCTTTGTGAATAATTAAACAGACCAATCGGACATCAATTGCGTCATCCCGAGTTTACCTAATTGTCGAAGGACATTTCAATCATCAGTGGCAGCTCTGGATTCGAACATAAACAACCTTTTGGTTTTGTGTTCGAGTCATTATTCCTTGTCTCAGAGGATCTGAGATTGAGGATATCTGTTGCCACGCCCGTGTGATTTACCATATAGAGGAATTACCTCTTTGGTAAATGTGTTATTATCTTTAATTTATTTAAGTGTTTTTAGTATGTTATAGGCTTATAATATTGAACAGACTTGTAATTTGATTATTATCGAATTGTCGAAGAGGTTTCGACAATTCTATAAAGTGTATTGTTTATTTATATAATTTGTATTAATTTATTATTTGATTGTGTTTTAGTAAACGTATTTTTTGTGAATGTCTATAATTCTCGAGTGCTCAATTATTAACCGTACAGAAGTCCTAGAGTAGGAAGTGGTCGCAGTCTTGCGGCGTGCGCATCTAGGCGCGTGATTCCAACGATAATTACGATAAGTGGGGGCCCGTCCTAACTATTAGTGACCAGCTAGAAGTTAATTTAGTGAAAATCATCCGAATAGACAACTGGAAGATTTAGAAGTTTTTGAGTGACTTTAGAACATTCGTTTTTTGTTGTTTTACAACAGAAGAAAAGCTCAATTTGATTTAGTGGGTTAAAGCCCGAAATTCAACGTTTAATGAGGGTTTGGATTTTTTTTAAGGAAGTATGTTTAGTTATAAAGACAGCTTGGAAAACTGTAAGTTTTTTTTTAAAGGTTAGTTTTTGTTAAAAATTACTGATTTTTTTGTATTGAAATTTGAATGTTCTAATTTTTGAGCGTCGTTTGATTTGCATATTGTCCGAATTGAATTGAATTGAATTTAATGAATATTGATGTACTTGGGAATTAGTTATATTTATGTTTGATTTCTTTTTATATTTATTTGAAAAATTGTTTGTTTTATGATTGAATTTTATAATTTTTGGATTTAAGATATTTTAATTAATTATATCCCTTGTTGAGGTTTAGTCCATTGAGTGATAGGGTATAGGTAGTTATTTTGTGTAAATATATTAGCATATTAGAATAATTTCACTTATGTTTGTGAAGATTTTGAATTATAATAGGATTAAGTTTAGAATTAGGTTATATTGTTCTGATCTTGTTTAGAATTGATTGTTAGTTTTAAGTTCATTGGCTTTAAGTGTGTTTGTGTTTTGGATTGGAGAAATACTCCAAAGTGAAACAACTAGGAAGAGTTTTTACTGATATTCCATCGAATTAAGTGAATTGATTTGTGTTGTGGTAGTGCTTATTAATGCATATAGCTTTATAGCATTTGCATATGATTAATATAGGATATTATTTATTTTTTGAGGAGATTATAATAGCATCTGTACTGTGTTTGATAGGTCTATAGTAGACCTGTAATAACAGCTTTATAATTGATTTGAGATCAGACCTCAAAAAATCTGCTATAAAGCCATTGAGAAAAACAAGAATAAAGATGGCTGAAAAGAAACCACAACAACCAATCCCACTGTCTGGGACAGCATATCATTCTTCAATATCAGATGAAGATGTACAGATGGCTGAGGATATGGAGTTAGAACTTACACCTGATATAACTAGTAAAAAGTTATTAATGGAATATAATAGATGGATTCAACAGCAGACTAGTAGGACATTACAGGAACAATACGAAAGGCAAATAGAGCAAATTAGGGAGGATTATGAACGGAAGACTAAACAGGAAGCAGATCAAGTTCAGCAAGATCTTGATCAAAAGATTAAGGATCTTGATTTAAGATTCAAGCGAGAAACGGATCAGAGGAATAAGGACCTTGACTTGAAGTTTACGCAGGGTCTTGATCTGAGACTTAAGCAAGATAGAGAAATAATGAAGAAAGATTTTGATTCGGATTTAGAGACTTTTAAAGAGAAATTAGAATCAAAAGAAGTATCCAAATATGTGACAATAGATACAAGTATAGTAGATGCTCTTCAAGATATGAGAACTAAAGTGACAACATATGTGGATAAGGTGTCTCTACCTCTTGAAGTAGAGGCACCAATATTTGTTCCAAGAGGGATTGGTGGAAGTAATGAAGATCTCCCTTCAGTAAATGTGGCAAATGTTCGATCGTCAGCACAAAATACATTTGATGATTTGGCCGGATCGGTGGACAGGTTGGTTAGGGATAAAAACAAGGATAAAAATGTTATTAAACCACCTCAGCTTCATACATGGGATGAATTGTTTCATAGTGATGTTCAGAGAAATTCAACGGAACAAATAAGAAATTTAGAAGAACCTGAAATAGAGGTTGAACGACCATCGGAAAATTCATCCTCAAATGTAAATGACTACATTGAGAAGAGAATTAAGGAGGTTCTTGAAGAGAAATTGCTGGTTGAAGATCCTTTATCGAGTAAGGTTAAGGAGTATCATAACTGGGCACTTCCCAGATCGGCTAGACAATTAAAGTGGAATACCATAAAAATGCAAAAATTCGATGGGACGGACAAAATGGGTGTCGAGGTAATAAGAGAATTTGTACAGGCAGCTAGATCATTGGGCGCTACAAAGGAAGAACTTCTTTCCCAGTTTGTGCCAATGCAGTTGACCGGAACGGCTTCATCATGGTTCCATTCGACTAAGTTTCAATCTTGGGAGGACTTTGTCAATCAGTTCGTTAGGCTGTATGGAAAATCCACAGCCCGACTTATGCAAGAATGGCATACCTTGAGGCAACTCCAAGGAGAAGACTTAAGAACATATGCTATTCGGGCTAGAGTGTTGTTTACTGCTCTTCCCAAGAAGATGGGAGATTGCTCGGAGTATCAGCAGTTTCTGCATGGTCTTTCCAAAACATCTAGGAGAGTTTTAGCAGACATCCGAGCACCCAGAGAGTATTCCTTTGACAAGTTATACTCCTACATAAATAGCCACTATGAAGAGATTGACGAAAGGTATTACTCTTCATTAACAACAGAGGAGTGGCATTCCCATGAGACATTAAAAGAAGAAGTTCAACAAATTACACCTGAAGAAAAGAAACTGGTTAAAAGCAAAATAATAAAGCCAAACCCATATTTGTTACCCAAAGAAGTGGTTCCAATTTCGAAGGAAGGCATAGATCCTAGCCAATTATTCGTTCCAGTGACGTCATTGCCCAAGACTTTCGTAACTAAATTATTAGGGAAGGAAATTGAGCAAGATGAAGATACAGAGGACTCATTGGAAGGAACATCTGAGGAGGAGGAACTGCAATCAGAACCTTTATTTTTGGCGATACATCAGAAGCCCACACAGAAATTTCGACCAAGGATGAGGTCGAAAAATCAGGACTATGTTAAAGTGTTTAACAAGAAGAATGATAGTGAAAATATCACTAAAACTAAATCCACACCGGACAACAGTCCTTGTCGCATTTGCAATAAAATGGGACATTGGGCTAGAGATTGTACGGAAGGAAAAGAAGAAAATCCTCTAGCAAAACAGATTGAAGACCTAAAAGAGTGGCTGTCAAAAAACTTGCTGCAGCAGGCTCTCCAAAAATAAAGGAAGAGTCTGCTATTCAAGATCAATATGATTTCCTCTGCAACAATGTCATCATTGCATTAGAGGAAGGTCAAGAATTAAAAGATCTATGGTTAAAATCATTTACACCTGTGAAAGAGGATATTCAAGAATTGTGGAAACAGCTGAAAGACACAGTAGTCCTGAAAGGAGAACATCATCCGGAATTGAAGGTTGAGAAAGTAGCTACACCGGAAGTAATATTGGAATCGAAGAAAATAGATAGTACCTATTTCTTGGATAAAGTGAAGCACTTTAAAGAAATTTTAAGCAAGAGAACTCCTTTGAAAGAATTGCAACTTTGTGAGATAAAGACTTGTTCAAGTGCATTAGAGAAAAAGAAGGATCAAATAGATCCAAATGACATTTCCATACCGTCTGTAGAACGGATATTTAATATATTGGAAGGTGAGAAAGAACAGACTTTGCCAGTGATGAAAGTCACTGTTAATGAAAATTGCTTGGATGCCATATTGGATTCTGGTGCCGATAGGTGTTTCATTTCTAACATCAAGGTGGAACAGTTGAAGTTACAAAGGAACCTCCAGTCGATAAGTGATAATATCATGGTGATCACGGCTGGTCAGAGAGTGCGACCAACAGGCATGATTCTTATTTATATACAATGGCAATACGGACAGCTGTGGCACCCTTTCATAGTGTTGCCAGTAGAAGAAGAACTATTATTACTAGGCAACGACTTTATGAGATTGGCGAGGATTCAACCAAATCCATTGACGGGCTCTTGGAATTTGATCGACAATCCTAAAATAAACCTTCCGTATATAACGCAAGCGCAGATTAGAAAGATGTCAGTGGTGAAGTCTTCTCCGGAGATACAATTTAAAGCTGAAGCACATAGTGTATTACCAAAGTTATTAGTAACTAAAGTAGGGCCTACTGATGAAAAGGCAGAATATATTAGAGCAATGGTTACAGATAGCGATTTACCATTGGAAGAAGCTTTAATATTGCAACGTTTATTGGAGAAATATAGAGATATTTTCTCTAAACTTCCAGGAAGAACACACTTAGTTAAACACGAAATTCATCTAACTACTGACAGACCAATACGAGTTAAACACTCTAGTATCAGCCCGCAGAAGCGCGAGATATTAACAACGCTATGTACAGAGTTAAAGGACAAAGGGATTGCAACGGAAGCTACCGGTGATTACGCTACTCGTATAGTTTTAGTGTTCAAGCCAGGTAGTGATCCGAGATTATGTATAGATTTTCGACCTTTAAACGCACATACGAGAGTAGAACCCACTCAGATGCCTACTATCGAGAATATACTGATGGAGTTGGGAAAATTTAATTGGGTTTCTGCAATTGATCTAGCGAAGGGATTTTGGCAGGTGGAGTTGAGAGAAGAGGATAAGCAGAAAACCGCTTTTTATAGCCCCATTGGACGGCTTATGTTTAACGTTATGCCCTTCGGTTTGGTCAACGCACCCCATACGTTTCAAACTCTCGTAGAGAAAGTGTTAGGTACAGCCTTGCATAAATTTGCTTGGGCGTATCTAGATGATATAGTGACTGTGGCCAATCTATATAAACTGCATATGAAGAACTTGGATGTGGTTCTGAGTAAAATCAAAAATTCAGGATTGAACGTGCATCCAATGAAAACAAGACTTTGCAGACACAGTGTATCGTTTCTAGGTTTTATCATCAGCTCGGAGGGTATTAGCATTGACCCTAAAAAAGTCAAAGCTATTGTGGAATTTCCACAACCCCAGACAGTTAAAGAGATACAAAGATTTATGGGAATGGTCAACTTTTTCCATTGCATGTTGCCAAATTTAGCAACTATAGCTTCTCCCATGTATGAGCT
The DNA here is from genome assembly GCA_034687075.1 of Geophilus carpophagus. Lineage (NCBI taxonomy): Eukaryota > Metazoa > Arthropoda > Chilopoda > Geophilomorpha > Geophilidae > Geophilus > Geophilus carpophagus. The sequence goes on along the minus strand of JAQFZN010002193.1, from coordinate 5,361 downwards.
GATACAAAAGGAAACGGATTTTAATTGGTCACAAGAAACACAAGATTCATTTAGAAGTATTAAGGATATGCTCATTGATACTAAGACAATCCCATTACCGGACTTGAATAGACCGTTTGTGCTCCATGCAGATGCCAGTGGCGTAGGCATAGGCGCAGCATTATTGCAAGAACACGAGTTGTACAGACAAAAACAATTTATTCCGTGCATGTTCATAAGTCGTAAATTGAAGAGCCACGAGAAAAATTATTCTATTACGGAATTAGAATGCCTGGCCGTCGTCTGGGCCATTAGAAAATTTCGGATGTATTTAGAATACACCGAGTTTTTGGTTCAGACGGACCACCAAGCTTTGAAATGGCTTATGCAATTAGAAGATCCGAGCGGACACCTTGCCCGATGGCAGATGGAACTTATGGCCGGCAATTTTGTCATCGAATATAAAGCCGGGAAATTTAATTACGTAGCAGATGCTTTATCTGGAGCACCAGTCGGTAATTCCGACGACGAGATAGATTCAGGCGATGAAGAACTCGATTTGACTTACGCACCTATACAAAGGCGTAAATGGAAATTTAAAAAACATAACGAGCTTCCGACATATCAAGTTGAAGAAGACCCTTGTGTTATGCATTATTTGAGAATTTATAATGGAGTTAAAAATTCAGTTCCATACGATTTTGGCCCTAATTTACACAACGGTAAATTGAGTTTGTTTGTTACGACTGTGGGAAGTAAACTGGATTGTGCCCCTCCAACGAGAGAAGATATTGTGTTGTGTCAAGGAGAGGATTTGTTTTGTCAACAAATAAAGACATTCTTGGAGACCAAAGAATTACCAACACAGATGACGAAAAAGCAGATAAAGGCCTTTAAGAGGGAGATGACAGCTTATGTGTTAGAGGAGGGACTACTTTTAAAATTTTTTCCGACTCTGACAGATGAAGTTACTGAAACATCTAGAGCCTTGAAGGTAGTAGTACCAAAGAGATTGAAGAACAGAATATTGTGGACCATTCACGGCCATCCATTGTCCAGTCATTCGGGTATTTCCCGAACTTTGTTTCGGGCGAAACAATTATATTATTGGCAAGGAATGACGAGAGATGTTATTAAATTTGTACAACACTGTCAAAGGTGTCAGGCTTGTAAGCCTATTCGTTTCAATCCAATGGAGACTGTACATATGGGACCATATAGTCCTTTTGATTGTATTTCAATAGACTTAATGGGTCCCAAGCCCTTAACATCGAATGGCAATCAATATATCTTAGTGGTGATGGATGTAGCCACTAGGTGGCCAGAATTATTTCCATTGGGACGGCCAACAGCTCAGAAGATCATTCACTGTCTATATGACGTATTTATGCGTTTTGGCTTCCCGAGGAAAATGATATCGGATAATGGCCCGCAATTTATATCTACTATATATAAGGAGTTTGCTAAAAAATATAAAATTTCGTTATCTCCTACATCAACATATCATCCTCAAGCTAATCCAGTTGAGAGACTAAATCGTGATATTAAATATATTTTAGCAATTTATACCGATGTTCATGAGTATTGGGACGAATATTTGCGTGAACTTGCCTTTAGTTTACAAACAGCGAGATCTAGGACATTATTGTATACACCTGCTTATTTGAACTTTGCGAGGGAACTTAGAGTCCCTTGGGATCCAAGATTGGCTAGTGACACTGTTATTGATTCGATGCGTCCCCATGAATATGTTAAAAAACTAGAGCAGAAAATTGAGCAGGCATACGAACATATGCTTGCACATTTATTTGACATGAGGAAAAGGACACAAGAAGAAAATACCGAATTTATTAGATATAAAATAAATGATCTTGTGTGGAAAAATCAACATGTATTATCAAAGGCTGCCGAAGGTGTTTCGGCATCCTTATCCGACAAGCGAGATGGCCCTTATGTCATTTTGGAAGTTCATGGTGGGAACGCATATAAACTAAAAAGGTTGAAAGATGATAAGATTGAAAAATCGGTTCACGTGAAGGAGCTAAAATCTTACGTCCCAGAATTCCCTCAAGAACAATGGGAATTGGGCCAATTAGAGAACAATGGTAATAATGTGAAGAATTTATTGCAGGAAGATCGGGGTGGTTCCGAGAATTTGGAAAATGATCTCAACAGTGATTTGCAAAATATTCAACATGAAAGTGAAGAGGAACAAATAAATCGAACAATTAACGATTTAGAGGTGGATTTCTCGCATGTTGTTCCTCCCCTAATAAGTGACATTTTCAGTGTGCAGTTGACGCTTGAAGAGGGGGAAGAGAGAGTGAATGAAAAAGAAAATAATAGAGAGTCAACTTTAAAAATGAACTCTAAGTATAATTTAAGGAAATCCACTAGGAACAACCCATGTCCATGGAAAGATAGGAGAAGGGATTAAAATAATAGTTTCGTTGATTTTAACAATTCTAATAATTTTAACAACTTTGTTTGTGTTAATTTGTGTTATTTTAACATTTAAAAAAGAAGAAAAAATGAGAAATTGTTTCGTCACAATGGTGAACCGGACATTTGAGAATGCGATTGGTCATGTGTCACCTGTTGACCATTGAGAGAGTGACGGCTGATAGTTTGAAGTAGTCAACTTCTCGATATAGAACCATTCCTTATTGGAACCTCGAGTTGAGCACATGCGTGTTTATACTCGTTTTGGATTACATTGGTTCGTCTAAGTGAGATAGATTTTATTTAAAAAATAGTTTTGCCTGAAGTTCGAGGAGTTTCTTTTCGCTATATTGGTAGTAATTCTACCTATAGAAAATTATGGCAAACAAACGGAATTGTGATCAGCTCGATGATGTTAGTTCGGACAAAGAAATTAATGAAGATCCTTTTAATTTGCAACCAAGTGAATTAAACGAAGTGGTATGTTTTATTTGCGTTATATTTTTGGATTGTACTTGAATTATGAAAAGAAATAACTCGAAGTAAAATAGTTATGAAGTGAATAAGTATAAAAAAGGGGAATTTCCCCTTTCAATGCAAAATAATCGGAAAGATAATTTATTCAAGTGTTATGTAAATGCAATGTCACTTCGTTTTGAATATAACGCTATTTAATTTTGAATAAGCGAAAGTATTTTATGAAGAATAAGGATTTTGAGAAAATATAAATAATTCTTTCTTCGTGACATCAATGGAGCGAATATTATTATTAATAAGATTTTCGAATTTTATATAGGCAAGACAAATAAGAGATAGCACCTGGGATGAGTTACCAGCTATGGTACCAACTTCGGGAATAATTTACCGAAGTGCCATTCCGTCATCGTTTAGACGCCTCTATAAGGGAAGCAATCCCTGGAGAGCCCGAATGATGTTTTCCAAGGCCATTTCAAAGCGATGGAATAAACCAGGAAAAAGGATAGTCGATTACCTCCCTGGATGTGATAGAAAGTGGGCCAGAAGATATATTTGTATAGAAGACGACCCACCGTGGCCCATTCCTTCGCCGTCAATAGCGGGAGATTTCCCGATGGATAGTGAGGAGAATGGCACGTATAATCATTGGAAATACCAACATGATTGGCGACATCAAATCGAACAGGAAACTCGAGAGTACCTCCGAAATACGAAAGAAGAGGCGGAATACCGATCTATTCAAAGAGTTGCGAATGCACTGAAAGTTGGAAGTGGCAAGAAGTTCCGAATTGGGGAAAGTCGATATGTAAGGGATCCTGACTTTCCGACTACGCAGTTTGACATGTCCCGAATGGTCATGTCGGGAACTATGTGTGCCAAAACGGCTTTTGCGCCAGGTAGATTTCAAAGGACAACATCTGCTCGACAACATTCAAGCAGATCATCTTCATCTAGATCTGAATTATATGATCTGAGAACCAAATTGGAGCGAAATGATTCGAGGGATAAGTATCGACGAAGAGAAAGAGATGATCCACCTATCGAGGTAACAATCAGGAATAGGGAAGTGAGAAAACCGAGAAGACAGTTACCTTCTACGAAAGTAAGAAAATCTGTGTTTGAAAGATTAGAACTTCCGGTCCGAGAAGAGAAAAAGGTGACGCACTCTCCTGTTTATGAAGAAGTTTCGTCATCAGAGAGCGTGATGGAAATACCATCAGCGTCCCCTCCAGAACCTCTTCCTCTTTTAAGTCGTTACCAGATTATCTACCAGGCGCGAGCAAGAGCATTTGAAAACGTTATGAATGCACCGAAGCTCGTCGGAAAAATGGATTCTTACGAAGACTTCCAGTATAACGAAGCTTCCGATAGAATGATGAGGTTTATCGGTGAGCTCGTTTTTGAAGTGATGACAAACAAGAAGGTTGACGAAGATCAATACCGTCAAAAATTAATTGATATCTTCACGAGATTTTTACATCCGAATGTGTTTGTGGATGTGGAGCGAGCAATGTTGGTAGTGGCCCAAGAAGTCACTACAGTTGAGTGCCAATTAGGAGAATGGGCGATGAACATTTGGAAGAAGATCTTGCCAGATTTCGTGGACATCAGGATGGCGTTGGAGAACGAGATAACAGATACTGGAATTACACTCGCCAGTTCTGCTCACCTTGTGCGAGCACGATTCCACGCCGATCCTGCTAGCGGAAATACCGCTTTCCTTAAAGAAGTAATGCCCAGCATCCATGATAAGGATGTTCCATTTTCATCTATTCCTAATTTTGAGGTGCAACAACAAGATACTCTACAGAAAACATCTAAAGAGGACACTCGCTTCACTCCTGAGTACGAGGAATTCAGGAGAACCTACCCGAAGATGTCTTTGGAAGCAACCACAAAAACTAGATTTCGAAGGTCGTCGGAACTCTGTAAGAAAGCTCTAAAGTGGCTCCAGGGTGAAGCCGAGAGACCTACGAGTTTGATCCAACATTCCCGCATCCTTTTTGCCAGGAGAACTCCCGGACCATTGAACGCCCGAAAAATCCATTGGCGTAGTGGAGACCCATGGTCTTAGGTAAAGGCAGTGTGGTTATTCATCGGAGAGCAAGGAGAATTTCTCCTATCGGAAAGTTCCGATCTCTCCCGAAGACAGTTAAGTGTTCTCCTAGGAGATTTTACAACCAAGAAAGTGGAAGGACATAAAGACACCAAAGAGCACCGACGGGGCGCCTCGGGTGGACCCAATAATTCTATTGCAAACTTACAGGGTTCATCCAGGAAGTAGTCGGCCGACTCTTTAAGGGGGGGATGTGTGGTGATTAAACAGGGACTTTCCTAATGTCACCACTGGATGTCCCTGGTTGTGTTCTCCCCCCTTTAACACATGATAGATTTACCTTCGTGAATAATTAAACTGACCAATCGAACATCAATTGTGTCATCCCGAGTTTACCTAACTGGCGA
>JAQFZN010002192.1:0-12229 GCA_034687075.1 Geophilus carpophagus | reverse complement strand
CAAACAATAGTACTTTGTTAAAACAAACAATAGTACTTTGTTAAAACAAACAATAGTACTTTGTTAAAACAAACAATAGTACTTTGTTAAAACAAACAATAGTACTTTGTTAAAACAAACAATAGTACTTTGTTAAAACAAACAATAGTAATACAATGAATCAACCATACAAAAGTGTTGAATATTTCGGATTCATTTATGCATAAATGCCACAATGGAATGACCACTCTTCTACTCTTGAGATGACATCAAGAGGCCACCTTACAATGGCTGCCACTGTTCACAGAATTTAGCTGAAGTAACAGCAGATTTACAGCCCATTTTAATTTTTGTTAATTTAAAGTAATTTGTACAATACTAATGTAATAATGTTCTTTCACATTGCATTTGATTTAATTTTTTTAGTTTTCTATTTCTTTTTATTATAATTATAAATTGTTTTTATTTATAATAATATCTTATTTTACCACATTTTCTTATTGTTACGATCAAGGTTACCATTTATGAATGAAGTAGTTACAAATTCGTGTACAACTGCTGCAACAGCCAAAGAAGCATTGTCTACATACATCAACATTCAATTAAACACTGATGCAATAAAAGACTGTGGATGTCGCCCACCATGTAAAAACATGGTTTATCAGTCTACTCTCAGCTTTCAAGAACCAAACACTACTCTACTTGACACACTCGGAGTATTGTCAATGAATAATTTAATAGAGACATATGAACAAAGTGCTAAGTATAGCCTGGTAGCTTTATTTTGTGATGTAGGAAATGCCTTTGGTTTGTTTCTTGGTTTATCAGCTCTTGTTTTACCAAAATCATTTAGCTTTATTTATTTTACTATTACAAATTATTGTAAAAAATAATAATGTAAGTTTTTAAACTACTTTCACTTACAATATGTTTATTAATAATTGTGGCAGTACTTTATACTTATGACGTAATTTCTTAAACGTTAGTCTCATAAATGTGTTATTACAAGTTGTGATAATTCAGGCTGGATATTCGGAGGCTAGTTTTGCCTATCAGCATTTTAGGATTTTTTTATGTTTTTTATCATTCTCCCATAAGTTTTATTATTACAACTACATTTCATAAGTTCAGAAACTTTTCATTTTTAACTTTCATAATTGTTATTTCTTTATATTGTGCAAATTTTAATAATTAGATTCAAAAATCCAAATAGGTTTTTTAATTATTGAACTTTGCTCTTTAAAATGAGCTTATTACTTTTTAATTTACTTCTTATTTTGTCAGCAATACAAGTGATTAAGATGTAGCCACGTGTTTCATAAAGTTAGAAACATTCAAAAACTGTTTAATAAGTTTAGAAACTTACAATTTTAACAATGTTTTTAATAACAAATTTACAAAAAAACAGTGAAAACAATAACATTATACACATGAACACAGTAAAACAAATTTGGTGATAAATAAGCTAATTAATATTTTGTTGGATAGCCACGAGCTCTAATGACTGCTCAGATGTGATTTGGCATGGATTGAACAAGTTTTTGACATTAATCCAGTGTAATTTCAGCCCAAATTGCTTTTATAGCTGCAACAAGGTCATCAATAGTTTGAGGTTTTTGTTGTTGCAGTTTTTTTTCATCAGTCCTCAAACATTCTCTATTGGATTCAAGTCAGGCAAATTTGCAAGCCAGTCAAGGACCTGGATGTTTTGTTTCTTAATCCAGTTCATTGTTTGTTTAGATTTGTGGCAGCTGGCATTATCTTGCTGGAATATGTAGTCATCTTCTGCAATGTTTTCCAGTGAGGGAATAAAAAAATATTCCAGAATATCTTGGTAAACTTCAGAATTAACAGTGACTTTCAAAATGCACATTTCTCCAGGTCCTGATGCTGTCATGCATCCCAAATCATTTTCTTTGTAGGAAATTTCACAGCAGATTTTAGACATTGTGGAAGATATTCTTCTCCTTTTTGACAAGAGAACCTTGATCTCCAAATATGAGTGAAAAAGAATTTTCATCACTCTAAATAACATGTTTCCACTGTACAAAAGTCTAATCCTTATACTTCTTAGCCCATTGTACTCTTGCCTGGCGTTGCTTTTGTAATAAGTGTGGTTTTACTTTAGGAACTCATGCTTTATAACTTAATTCACCTAATCTTCTCCAAACTGTGGTCCTGAATACACTTTTGTTCAATTCATTTGTCTATTTTTTCCTTAAAACAGCAGATATAACAAAACAAGTTCAGTGATTAAGAGGCCTGTTTTAATTTTTAAATTCAATTATTACAATTTGTGTAATATAAAGATATAACAATTATGAAAGTTAAAAATGCAAAGTTTTAAACTTATGAAATGTAGTTGTAGTAAGAAGTCATTACCAAGATTATATTGACTTATTATTATTATGTGTTATTTTTACTATTTGTGTATTAAGTGTTTTTTATTACGATAATATATTTGATTATTTGTGTTAAATATGTGTTTCTGTGTGCATCTTTATTTGTTTTAATTGAGAGATTTATCACAATTGGTAGCAGGCTGATGGTTATTAACTAAGAGTCATATGTATGAGTGAAACATCTAATTAAACAGCAGCAAATTATATAATACAACGATAAAAGAAAAGAATAACTTAATATTTCACAGCAAACTGCGAATAAAAAAAGTTAAGATGCAAAAAAAACGACAATAATGACGAAAAATGGCAGAAAAACACATAATGTTACATGAAAATAAATAATTAGACAAAGGTAATTATTATCTTTAGCGTGTTAAAATGGAGGGCACTTTAAAATTACATAAAGTTTGGAAAAGTGTGATCATTAATGCCCCACCATCGGAACCGATACAAAATAATATAACATATGCAAATAAGCTCAATAAATAAAAAATAAATTAGTAGGTTTAATTCTATGTATGGAAAGTTTTAGAAGTATAGGTGAAGAGAGAAGAAATAGAACATCCTCACTGTGCAATGACAGGAGAGAGAGTGAGTGTTTTTCCATTTGAAAAACACTCTGGTAGCCAAAACCTGCAACACCATTTTATACTTATGACGTAATTTGTTAAACGTTAGTCTCATACATGTGTTATTACAATTGTGATAATTCAAGCCGGATATTAGAAGGCTAGTTTTGCCTACTATATATAATAATGAGATTTATTACCAGTAAGAAGTCAATACTAGAATTATATATACTTATTATTATTGTGTTATTTCTACTATTTGTGTATTAAGTGTTTTTTATTCTGATAATATATTTGATTATTTGTGTTTAATATGTGTTTTTGTGTACATCTTTATTTGTTTCAATTGAGAGATCCATCACAATAATTATTGCTGTTCCATAGTAAATCTTGTTTACTTTTTAAGATTTACATGTGCTTGTAACTCATATGTTTAAAATATTTAAAAAAGTTTACCGTAAATCCTCCAATTACAGCCCTGTGCACTTATTTAAATTAACTGCAGAAAAAATGGGCGGTAATTGGAGACTGGGTAGGAATTAGAGAAGAGCGGCTATTCATTCAAATATAATTTAACAGCTATTAATTTAAAAGTTAGATCAAAAGATCTAATTTTATTTGGCATGATCAGCATGGTCAAAGTGTGATGGTTTTTTGGACACACGTCCCATGGCCGCCACGTGACAAAGATCCACCAATTAGAGTCAATCAGAAAGCCCTGCTTCCCGATCACGTGACCCTTTAATCCCCAACCGCCAAGGCTCAGTCAGTCCAGTGCTCGCCATCCTGTGACGAGCCATGGGCAATATGACTTAGGATAGCGCTGACTTTGTCAGCGGCACAATAAGCGGGTGAAGCGGTTCAAGGGATCCTCTTAATCAGTTAATAAAGACATTAATTGACTTAAGCTTTGTTTGAGTCTCTTTTATTCGTGTCTGTTTCTTCTAGCTATGTAATGCACTCCAAATGCATTAGGTAGTCCGAAAGGCAGTCACAAAAGTGTGGGCACTTGCCTGTATAGTTTATACAGAGATTAAACTTTGACCTACTTAATGCCTCCAAAAAGATGGGCGGTTATTAGAGGGGGGCAGCTATTGCCAGCTTGCACTATTTGCCGATAATTCAATCTTTGCACTAATGTTTCTAGTTGTAAAGCAGGGTGGAGGGCATTTATATACGTTTATAAATGTTTATACTGTATATGTGTCAGTGTATTGTGTGTTTTACCAATTTATTTGTTTATATTTTGCCCTTATAAACATGAGTGAAAAATCTAACAAAAAGAAATTAAGGACTCATAAATGTCATACGATTGAGACAAAGATGGAAAAAATTAAACATTCTGAAAGTGGTGAATCTTTTGCTTTAATTGGCCGTTTGTATGACATGAACAGGTCTAAAATATATTCAATATTGAAAAACAAGAATAAAATTAAGAAATATGTTCAAAATTGTGAAAATATATCTTCCAAGATTGTTTCCAAAAGACACGACATAGTGATGGATGAAATGGAAAGATCTTTGTCATCATGGATTGATGATCAACATCAAAATGATCTCCCTCTAAGTTTTTTAATTATTCAAGCTAAGGCTCTTAGTTTGATGAAGACTGGAAGATTAGATTAAAAGAAGATTCTAACAGTGTTTCAAGCAAGTAATGGCTGGTTTGACAAATTTAAAATTAGGAATTCTTTACATAAGATAATATTAAATTCACTGGAGAGTTGGCTGATGCAGATAAAGATGCTGCAAAAGAATTTATTTCTTCATTGTCTTAAATTATTAAATGGAGAATATTCTCCTAGCTAAATATTCAATGTAGATGAGACAGGTTTATTTTGGAAAAAAATGCCTAATTATACATTCTTATCAAAGAAAGAATCAGTTGCCCCTGGACATAAACCTTCTAAAAACCGATTAACATTGCTTCTTGGTGGAAACTTAGCTAGTGATTTAAAATTAAAGCCAATGTTACTTTATTAATCAGAAAATCCCAGAGCATTGAAAGGAAAAGATAAAGAATTGCTTCCAGTCATTTGGAAATCAAATAAAAAAGCCTGGGTTACTGCGATAATATTTAAAGATTGGTTTACTTTTAAATTTGTGCCGGCAGTTAAGCAATATTGTGAAGATAAAAATTTGCAATTTAAAGCATTATTAATCTTAGATAATGCTCCAGGACATCCAAAATCTCTGCAGAATTTATATCCAGAAATCAATGTTTTGTTTTTTCCTCTCAATACTACCTGCCTCATTCAGCCCATGGACCAAACAATGATAGCTACATTTAAATAATATTATATGAGGGCAATAATGAAATAGGCCATCAAGGCAACTGACAGGGAAGTTGGACCTACATTAAAAGATTTTTAGAAGAGCTATAATATATGGAATGCAATGAACAATATTGGAGATTCATAGGCTGAAATAAAACAGTCAACAACGGAAGATATTAACACATTGATCCTGTAAAAATAAAACCTCAAGTTCTCATACATAATTATTAAGGAATGCAACTTGACTTGAATTCTTCATGTTTCTCTGTGGCACTGCCATTAAAATTGGTTTCTCTATTGTATTTTCTGTATTAGAGCATCCATAAATTATGTCATGCCAAAGTTGATTTTTAAAATTTGGTACAAACATATAAAAAGTAATTTAAGTTATAACTACATTTCGTATGGAAATGTTGTTACCTATGGATTGTCCAATCAATCTGACTTATTTACAGTAATTTCAAAGCTATCTGCCAGAGGTCGCCACTTTGAGTATATATACCTGCGACCCCTAGTGAATCCCAGTCTAATCTTTACTGACCTCTAGTATACACATTGAGATCATCTCCATTTTTAACTTTGCTTTTTTACTACATTTCCTTTGGATTTTTCTTGAGAAAATGTCACAAAAGAAAATCCGCAAGCCAACTAGGAAGATTGCGCCCAAGCAATCTTCTACTTCTATGCCAAAAATGCTTTCAGCAATTCCTAATAGCCAGACTACTAATAGTTCGCAATCCACATCGCTGGACTCGCAATCCACCACCATCCAACCAAATCTCAATGTTAGATCACTGGTACAAGATTGCTTTCAAAAATTTTTGGCCTTACAACAACAAAATGCCAACCTTCAAGAAGATGAAGGCGATCATTCCGTCGTCAACGAGTCGGACTATGTCTGCAACCGAGTCGTATGACTTGGTTGCACTATCTGTGTGCTGAACTCTACATGTAAAGTAGGAAACGGTTTCTCTCAAGTTGCGTCAGGGACAAGGAGTGTCGGGAAATCCCGGCAGCCTTGCATCCGAGAGGCGAGACTGTCAGCCCGGTGGAGGTCCATCGGGTGTTCTGTGAGGGAACAGAGATGTGTCTCCGTTGAGGGTCTATATAAATTTGAAGAAACTTCAACCAAACAGATAACACCTTCGTTTAAGTTGCTAGTTACATATCAGTGTTTCTGACCCATCATGAATGAATAGCCATTAGCTGCATTCATTGTTCACCTAGGAAAACAGATTTCGCTGCTGTGGCTGCTGTGGCTGGGTGAAAGCAGGTGTAACAAAAGTCATGTTGTCAGGGAAAGCAACAATTTAGTAGCTTTCCCTGATAGCATAAAGTGCTATCATGTGTTTCAGGAGCCACCATTTTAGAATTAAGTGCAACAAAATTGTTTACATTTTTACTCGCCATTTTGGGATTTTTGAAATAAGTTCTAGGGTTGGATAAAGATCCAGGGTTGGATCTTTTGTCATTTACTGAGCATGTGCAGCATGAAATCAGTTTTAACAAAAGCAAACCGTTCAACGTTGATAACTGTTTTCCCATACAGCAAAACAACTGATAACAAAGCAGTTTGAACATTGAATGCAGCTATTGTTTGAATAAAAACTTAGTCGCAACTGTGCTTTCTGCAAGGAGGTTCCCATAACTAATGAAGATAACATTAAAGCTGCTAGCTTAGAGGCTTTTAGGTTGATTGTTTACTGCATTTCATTTTATTTATTTTTTATATTTATAAAATATAAAAATAATGCAATTGAATTTCTGTTTTATAGAAGGTAATTACAATTTCCAGTCACGTTGTTGAAAAATAATACGTAATAATGATTGTTCAGATCTAATTCTAGGTTTAGTTGCGTTTTAGGTATTAAGTCTTATGCAGCTGACCTAGAATTTGAACGACTTTTGATTGTTTGTGCGCATGCTCATTATACTCATGCTTATGCAGCACACGCATCTGTTCTAATTTTTCCGTTTCTGTCAAATTGAGTGGCTGACATTTTGATTCTCCCTAGCTAATTTCGAATTAGTTTTGTTATTCATTGCTTTTGATAGATTTCTTTACGGATTCTGTTTCCTTATTAACTCGACAAGTGTTTTTTTATATTTATTAACTAACGATGACTTGTCTGAGCGATTTAGAATGATTTTATCCTGATTTTTTTAAGCCTTCAGTTGATTACGTTCGTGTTTGCAGGTAAATTTTAAGCAAATTTCCTGACTCATAAAATTGAAAAATGACTTATGTAAGCCAGTGTATGTTTATATGCATTGCATTGAGTTATGAAATTATCACTAAGTATTTGAATTATCTTAAATGTAATGCAGATATGGTCTGTTACCATAAATGGTTTAAGAGTTTGCCATTTCTGCCAGGCAAGTTGACAAAAAGCTCACAAGGTATCATTTACACAATTTAAGCAATTTGATAATGCACTAAAAGTATTTCTTAATTTTAAAAATTATTTTTTTATTTGAAGAATTATTTCTTATTCTCAGAGCATTTTTGTAGAAGTCTCATTGGTTTCATAATACCCTACTTTCTTTAACCTGCCACAACAGACTTTATTTTCTCTTCATATGAAACAAAACCCACATTTATTTCTGTTTCAACCTACATTTGTGGCAACTATCTTTCTTTTTTTCATGGGATTTTATCAATTTTAAATGTTAAAAACATGATAAGCGTCTGAAATGTGGTCAGTGTTGATCGTACTCTTTACATGGCACATCAGTGCATACGATATATCACAAACATGGCGCGTATTTTTTTATTCTTTGTAAATATGGAACATTTGAAAACAGGTTTTTTAAGTTTTAAAATCGGTTTTAGATATTAAAATTAATATGTGAAAACTAATTAATTATTTAGCTAAAACTATTAACATTCTTACTTGAAATTGCCTCGGTACAAGTAAAACTCTTTCATGGTTCTGATGTATGTTGTACAGGTAAACCTCGTTTTACGCCGGGATTCTGTTCCTAGAGACACCGGCGTAAAATAAAATCGGCGTAAAACGAACACGTAAATGCCCCTGCCTACTGTCGTCTGGTGTCGGCCGAACCGGCGAATCCCACGGCCGAACCCACGCCGGCACCAACTGGCGTAATTGTGAATCGGCGTAAATTGAACAGGCGCAAAACGAGGTTTACCTGTATATTAGAACAGCGAGCTCTATCCTCTGAGCCAACTTTACCATAGCAATACAACATTAACCCTCCAAGTACCGTACCTCCTGCCCAACGCCAAGTACCAACAAGGGGACAAATGGCCCCAAAGATAAAGACTAATTTTCAAGAGCGTCATAGTCAGTCGCCGTAAAATTAGTTTGTTACGCACATTTCATGCCAGGTGGCATACCAAATTTATACATTCAACGTGTTTTATGTTTTATATTGTTAATAATAATAATATATTAAAATATATTATTATATATATTAATATTATATGAAATAAATTGTAATTGTTAGATATATGAAACATTATTTTAAAAAAAAAGTAGTTAAAAATTTTTAAATTACGTCTGCAATTAGCCGATGAAATTTAAGAATTCCACCAAATCTGTCACTAGGACACAACTTTTTAGAAGCTTCGTACTTAAGTCTATTGGGCATGATGCGTGTTTTACTATATGCAGGAAAGCCTGATTCTGCTTATGCTGTAAACAGTAAGGGGCAAAATTTTGCATTCTAAATAACTTTTTATTGAAATGTGTTATCACTCTGAAATTTAAGTATATCATGTGTTTCATATATTTTTACAAACTTGAAAAATTTCAGATTTTTCTAAAAATTATTAAAAAAGTTTTCCTATACCCAACTACTACTTGGGGCCATTTGGCCCCCAGTTGGTACTTGGAGGGTTAAGAAAGAAGTAGGAAATACAACATTATCAGGATAGGGGCAGCTAGCCTCTTATTCAATAAAAACATTACACCATTAGCCTCACCGTAACTGGATATAATAAATCATAGATAAATTATGATTACCAACTCTGTCAAAAGGGTGTCGGCAAAATGGCACATGACTAAAGAGTGTCGCCAAAAGGGCACACAACACAAAGGCAGATGGCAAAATGTGTGCACGACAAAATGGGGACATGGCAAATAAAAATTTTATTGAAATTGGTTATGACTACATAGCCTTGAACCCCCTTCTCTATCCCAAGTGACCTCTATTGAACAGGTGGTCACTTCTTCTTTCTTTAAAAAAGCTGAAAGTAGGGATCTCTTTTGTGATAGACAAGTTAAATTAAAAACATCAAGCTAGTATTTGAAGAGAGCAAGCTAACATGTGCAGCAGATGCAATCTGATGGCACAGTTAACGAGATCAAATGCAGAACTAAAAAATACAAAACTAAAAAAAAAAAAATACACTTTACATAATATTTAAACAATAATAATTTAAAAACAGTTTTCAGAGTTGTGTTTGATTTGCTGATGGTTGTCGGGTGGTGGAGAGGTGGTAATTTGGTTTCCAAGGCAATCTAAATTTTTGTCATACCACTTCCCCCTTTCAAAAATTTTTGTTTTTTCTTCAGTAGTATCGTTTTTTAAATTTGCCTATTTGCTACTTTCAGTGAATAAAGAGGGCGCCACCGTTTTTTAAAAATGGCCGCGTAAAGGGGATACATTGGATACAAAGTAAACAGCCTACAACCTGCCTAGCTTCTAATGAATTTAGTTAAATATGAGATCACTTTAAGTGATATATTTAATTACGTACAAGACAGAAAATGCTGCCTTGTTGAAGGAGAGGCTGTTATGAAGGCTAAACATATTGTTGCTTGTGGTAAAAAGGTAATTGTTGGAAACAATTGTCATATTTTTGCACTTTGTTTACAAACAAGTGCATTAACTGCGAAACCACATGAAGTCAATATTAATATCTGCAAAGAAGCTGAGTTGAAATTTGAAGTAAGGTTATTTATATTTCAATTTTATTTTTGTGTAATAATATTTTGTCATTATTAGTGTAAATGTACGTGCAAGGCTGGTCTAAGTGGATATTGCAAACATTGCATTGCTGTGCTTTTGTTTATAAATAGGTTTGAAAATTTTTTTTATGCTATTTCATTAATTTCTTAATTTGTTTTAATTAATAATCATAACTTTTAATTCTTGTAATTTAGTCATTCCATCTCAACATTAGAAGATATCAGCCAAACAGATATTAGTCAGCAATGGGGAAAATTAAAGAAGAATTTCACTTTGCACGACCCTTGTCCTGTGAAAAAATATTGTCATGTTAAACCTCTACAATCATGTCCACTATCAAATGAAGTTGAGAATAAGCATTTGGAATTATTTATTCAACAAATTCCAAATTCAGAATTAAGTAAACATTATCATGGCCGGAAACAAGTTTGTGCAGAAGATATCACTCAACCACTTGCAAACCAACAAAATGAAGAGACAGCAAATAATTGTTCTGATCCTGTTGATATTTCAATTGCACAAATATTTGATAATGCCTCAGAGAACTTTTTTCTACAACATGATGAAGAATTTAACAGTTTAAGTTTAGAAGAAAAAACATTTTATTCTACAAGAGTGGATATTTCACTGAATCAAGCTATAAACATTTGTACTACAACAATTGATCAATGTTGTGATATTTGGAGATCACAAAGACAATTGAGGATAACTGGGAGTATAGCCTACGAATTATTCACTTATGGCAAAAGACAAGGATTTTGTTGGGCAACTAAAGTTGATACTATCTTAAAATCTAATTTTAAAGGTAATAAATCAACAGAATATGGAAAAGAACATGAAGCCATGGCAAGAATGTTTTATAGAGATAAAGTAGGTTGTGAAGTGAAACAAACTGGCTTAATTATCATAAACTCAGCTCCCTGGTTAGGATTTTCACCTGATGGAGTAGCTTATAAAAATGATAAAATATCTCATTTATTAGAGGTAAAATGTCCTACTTTAGGTGAGACTAATTCTATTATATCATTAGTAGCACAGAAAAAAATTCTGTATATTGTCAAAAAAGGTGAAAACTTTGAATTAAAGGAACGTCATAAGTACTATGGACAATGTCAACTTGGATTAGGGATTTTGAATCTCCCATTTTGTGATTTATGTGTGTTTAGTAAAGTTGAACCTCTAATTGTAAGAGTTTGTAGAAACAATGTATTTATATCTGAAATGTTTAAAAAATTACAATGAGTTTACTTTAAATTTTTATTACCTAGTATTGTAAAAAAAATTAATTGTACAAAATAATAAATTATACAAAATAAATAGATTTTTTCAACTTGTATTTTATTCAGTATTTATCATCATTCAAAATTGGAGGACTTAAATTTACAATTGCACTACAAACAATAAATATTTCATCAATACAAGATAACAAATCCCAGGCTATTTTTGAACTTAACATTTTAAAAATTTTAATTCTCTGGATACATCTTTCTACATGCACTCGTGCACAGGCGATTTTTGCTGTTTTGTGAGAATCATGTGCACTAAATTGCTTGGCATTTTTTAGATGTGGTGGAATAATGACACCAATTCCATGTAAAGAGCAGGATTGCTCAATCAGAAAACCTTTATCTGCCATTACATCATCTATATGTGGTTCTAATTTCTGTAATAAACCACAGTTTTCAAAAATAAACTTGTCAGAAGTTCTACCACCAAATACCTCACTAAGATGTGTAATTAAACCTGATGGTGATACAGCAATTAATATTTTTATTGTATGTGTTCCCTTATAATGAGAGTACGTTAAAATTCTGCAAGTTAAACATTTAGGTTTTTCTACCGATACTTCAGTACAGTCAACCACTACTCTTGTTTTTTTGTAATCTTTAAAACATATTGGCATGTTAGATAAAATTTCTTTTTTTTCAGGCCATTTTATCACACACTTTAAAATCTTAGCTAGCATTACAATTGTTGATCTGAAGTATCGAGAGCAAGATGATGGACTAATACCAAATAAAAGTGCTAAACATCTAAATGACATATTTGTTTTTAGTTTACACAT
>JAQFZN010002191.1:0-12234 GCA_034687075.1 Geophilus carpophagus | reverse complement strand
GTATGCGATTTAAGAAATATTGCGTTTCCCAGTGTTGTATCGCCCATAATCACCCATGTGAGGCCCGAGATTACTAAAGGGGTGGAAATAGCCCACAAACTATTTTCACCCTCTAAGGGGTGGAAATAGCCACTGCCTTCATAAAATCTTACAAATCCTCTAAATAACGAGCAGCTTCTTTGGAATGTTTCGAGTTTTTTGCATTCGTATATACTTCGTACTGAAAATTAAATTAAAGAAATAACAGTTAATATAAAACAATCCGTCTAATTTGCCTTTGAGAATTACCTGAATATCAAAATTATCAGGAAATAGTGTTTTCGCAGTAAGCAACCATGCTTTTGCAGCGTATGGATCTGTTTCGCGACGTTTTCTAGCTTCCAGAATCATATATTCTTCATCAGAAACATCAGATGCCATTTTCATAGATCGAGGCATTTTTAGATTTCTACATTTGTTTGTGCATTCACCGTTAACAGGCGCCACCTGCTATTTATTTTTTAAATAAATAAAATAAAATAAAATAAACAATTTATTTCACATGTAAATTATTTTAAAAATTAAAATAACAATAACGATAATTATAATTACAATAATTAAAAACGTAACACATCTTGATTACCATCTAGCGGCAGAGAAATAGTTTGCAAACTGGCATTTATAGAAAAATGATTATTTTCAACAAACTTATTTTATCCCTTACCTCACAAATCTTTTCTTCTTTTATTCAAAAATCATAATTTTTACATAATTTGCTCTCCAGTTGACTTACGACATGTTGACCTTGTCACGCAATCGGCTAGTGACCATTGTACCGGTCGCATTCCCCAAGAGCAGATTGACGTTAAGCGCAGTTTGTGCACATACTCGCTTTCTCAGTGCCAAAATAACTCAGAAAATGGTAATTTTAAAAAATAGTAATGGAAATTCAAAACTATCTTGACTTAAATGCTTTATTATATTATATTATATTATTTTTGTATTTTCAGTCCAAAAGTGGAAAATTGGATGGTGATGACCGAGTTAAGGAGTTGTCAGCACTTAATAAAACGGGATGGACTTTGGTGGAAGGCAGAGATGCGATTTATAAGGAGATTATTTTCAAAAATTTTAATCAGGTTTTATGCAATTCATTAATTATTGGTTTTAAATTTTCTGAACAAATTCATTTGTTCCAGGCGTTTGGATTTATGTCACGTGTTGCAATGATGGCTGAAAAAATGGATCATCATCCTGAATGGTTCAACGTTTACAATAAAGTGCAGATTACACTTAGTTCTCATGATGTTAATGGATTATCTGGTAGAGATGTAAAGATGGCTCATTTCATTGATAAGATTCAGGAAAAGGCACCGTGATTTAATATGCCGTTATTTCATTTATTGAGATTAACTGGGACCAATTATTATCACTGTTTGTACATTTATTATTAATAAAATGTGTAAATGTTTAATATGTTAAAATGCATGTGTGCTGTACTGGTATTGTGCTTTGTGGCCAAAAATTTCAGCCAGAGTCAAATAAATAAAAACAATTGAAGACTTAAGTAATTGTTACACAAGGACTCGTACAGTCATAACAAATTTTTAGTTTTATTTTTACATTTGGTTTATTTTTTTATTTTGTTCACTACTCCTAGTTGAAGGCCTTTTCCTTCTCTGATCTCTTCTGATCTTTATCAGAACATGTTAAAAGGGAGGGAATTTGGCGCCACCTTTTGGCAAATTTTCAGAAATTCCACTATGTTTAATTTGACTTGTTTTTTTAACTCATGAAGACACGTTGATTTGACATGTTTTATTCTTCAATAAAACATATAATAACAATTATTGTGTAATTAGCAGATGTCAAACAAAATCTTCCTCACTAATCAAATCTTTAAACTAACACAAATATAAATTGCTGTGCTTCCCTGTTTGCCACTATTGAAAGTTGCTAGCCAATCACTATGTGATCTTCGTCTAGGCTCAGCCCAATACATCACATACTGTGGCTTGGAGACCATGACCAACAAAGATTAATTAGAAACAGAAAACACGCCATTGCTAATAATTCAAGTTGTATAATGCACTGAACAAATCAATATACGTATAAAAAATCATTGGCATAATTGCGTAATAGGTTTTGTTGTCGTTTAGTGGTAATAACACATACACGATGAAACAGACAGGCCATTCTAATATACAATTCTGTGCTTCACAGTATTTCAGTCCGCCACATGGCGTCATAGTAGTAAAGCATTAACATAGGGATTTGTCCTATCCCTTACTAATCAAGACAGTGGGCGATTACGGAATTATCTCCCCGTTGCGATAAGTTGGAAATACCCGTTTGTTATTAATCATTTTCTACAATCGGCTGTGAATGAATTCATCGGCACATGAAACTTTATCTTAAACCTTCAGAACACTATTAAAAGTGTAAGAAACGGTAAAAATTTAGGTAATATTTTTATTCTTTTTACCACCTCTGTGTGCGCTCTAAGTCCGCACTTCGCAATCTGGTTTTGCCCGATTCAACATGGAGGCGATCGCTAAACACGATTTTAACGCTACTGCAGATGATGAGCTTAGTTTTCGAAAAAATCAAGTGTTAAAGGTATTGTAAATTAGTGTAACAGTTTGTTAAAAATACTGTAATTCTATTACTCTCACGACAGATTTTAAATATGGAGGATGACATGAATTGGTTCAGAGCCGAACTGGATGCTAAAGAAGGACTCATCCCTAGTAATTATATTGAAATGAAGCCACACGAGTTAGTAGTTTTCATACTAAGAGATGTTGTAATTGATATACATGAAAATTAATTATTATTATTTTTATTTGTTTTTATTTTAAATTAATATTGTTTTTTTTAAATACTTTTTAGTTGGTATTATGGAAGAATTACAAGAGCAGATGCAGAGAAACTTTTATTGAATAAACATGAAGGTGCTTTTGTGATCAGAGTTAGCGAGAGTTCTCCCGGTGATTTTTCGCTCTCTGTAAAGTAAGTTTTGTAAAAGGATTGTAATCGATTTATTTTATTTACTTAATAGAGAATTTATATCTATACGAACAATTTTGTGAGTGAATATTAAGTGTTGATGATGCTTTGAAAAAATAATGTTAAAATTAAAACTTTTGAGAATTTTGAATGAAACTTGTGATATTTTGCTAAAAGAGCAAATATTTGCTCAGTTTTCATTTTAAAAGTTACGATTTAAAACATAATAAATATTAAAATGCCTATTTTTAACTCAACATAAAAATATTGTATAATAAATCGACTAATTTAATATTTTTTTTATTTCATTTAGGTATTTACTTGACAATATGTGCAAGTTTCATTCAAATCATGTTTACAAAAACTATGATAAATAGATTTTGAAAGTATTAGTGCCACTTGAAGCATTTTATTGATAAACTTCGCTACTGTACCAAATTTATCAACAAAATGCTTCAGTTACAATACAAGCAATAAGTAATAAAAAGTGAAAAATAATATATTTATAATACATTAAATGCTAAATTAGTTATTGAAGATTAGTTTTTGATTAAACTGTTTGCAAATAAAAATAATATTTTTACGAAATTATTTTATTTTCAAGCTTGTTTAAACTAAGGGTTGGATGTTGCTATTCTAGAACAGTGTTCCTCGACCATCTGTGGAAAATTTTGCCCAAATCATCTAGCCCCACATGATTAGGGCACTACATTAAAATAGTATCTAAATTGATTTTTATTTCTGTTTTACTTGTCTAGTCCGTAGGTGTAAAAAGGTTGAAGAACGCTGTTGTAGAATATGTCATTGTGGCATGTTTATTACTTGGTACAATCACACTATAGCAAGAAATTGCTACTGCTTATGGTTTTCATGATAGTGATAACTCAAACTGCTTAAGTTATAATTTGTTTCGAATTTAAATGTAAAATGTTTGCACCACAAATTAAATTTCTCAATTTTTTTTTTGTTAATTCTAGATGCGGAGATGGTGTACAACACTTCAAAGTTCTGCGTGATGCTCAAGGGAAATTTTTTCTTTGGGTAGTGAAATTTAATTCACTCAACGAATTGGTGGAATATCACAGATCATCTTCTGTGAGTAGGTCACAAGATATTAAACTTCGAGACATGGTTCCTGAAGAGGTAATTATCCAATACAATTTTGAAATTCAATTGGTTTGCTATTCTCGGAATAGTCTTGATTAGCCAATTTTTTTAAGTTGCTAAATATTGACTTTTAGTTTCCAATGAGCTTGGTGATGCGATAGTATAGCATCATATTCTAACTGATGATTTAAAGTAAAAGTTTATTTATAATACTTCTTAAATAACTGTTTAACATAAAACAGGTGTGGTTTTTAGATTTGATTATCGTAATTGGATATGAAAATGTTAGTTTAGTTTGCAGCAGACATGCACATTGAATTGTAACGAACAACTTCCTGCGATCACACGCAATCTTGTAATGCTTTGGAGCAAATGTTAGCAGTTGTGAGTTTATAGTGCTACTATACAAAATGAATATTTGATATATATTTCATAAATGTGCCAAATTTGACGCTGCTTTCATTAAAAGATAAAAACTAGTCACTTCCTTTTATTTTTCATTTTCCAAATATTTGCTAAAAGTAAATCTGATGTATAAGATATTAATAATCTAAGCTTAGTTAATGGCAACATCCTTTTTCAAACAGGAAGTAGGTTATTTTGCTTTTAAATGTTATATTTCTTAACTTAATTATTTATAAAAAATATTTTTAATTTTTAATTATTTATCTTAAATTGACCAAGGGTGGGTTTATCATTTTGTCGTCTTAACAGCTGTAAACAAATTTACATTAACTGGATTATATTTTATTACTGTTTACTTTTTTGGTTTATGTAATGTCATTGAACTATTCTGATTAATTTTGAGTCATAATTTTGTAATATTCCATAAAGTTTCCATAAAAATATAAGTAAATCTGCTTTTGAAAAAGACTGCTTTTATTTTTATATTAATGTTTGCAGCAAATGAAATGAAATTTGACAGTTTTAGGGTTATAAATACTGCAAAAATGCAGTTAACAGTAATTTTACTTTAATGCTGTGTCATAAACATGAGTTATTAAGCAATTTGTGCACTGTAACTTCTAAGTGTTAGAATTTTTAATTTGAATTTATAAATTCAAATTTATAATTTCTGTTTAATATCATAAACTTACTATATTAGATGAGTAATGAATAAATATTGACAAATTTATTTTAGTCAGAAATAAACATTTACTATCATTACTAATTTATTTTAATTTCATGAAATGAATTTGGGTGATCTCATTGAAGAATTTTTTCTATTGCATTAAGGCATTCAGTTAAAGCTAAAAATGGAAGCACAATGTAGCTTTCTGCTTTTTTTTAGGTAATGTGTATATCATTTGTTTTATTAACTTAGATTTCTCACTTAGTATTTATATTATTTACAGAGTTGGTTAACTGTTGAGTATAAATCTTTAGTTATTTGTATTTTTATTTAAATGAACACATTTTTATAGAAAGTATTTTTATGAGGTTTGAATCAATGTATTTGCTTTTGCATTTTTTTAATACTGAACTTGCATTTTCTATTTTTGAACATTATCAAATTGAAGCTGCATTTTTCAAAGTGAAGCTAATTATTTACAAAGAACAAGTTTTTTTTTTTAATTTTTTGAAATTTAAAAAAAATTGGGTTATTTTTATGCCTGAACTGGGGAATGCAGATTCTAAATCTTTTTATTAAAAAACAGTGGAATTCATTTAATGTATAACTGACGGGACCGAAATATTTTTTCTGTTAAAAGAAGTGCAAAAAAATAAGTTACCCATATTTATTACTAAACAATAGTTATTTCATTTACTATACGTGTTTGAACAACAGTCACTTAATTATGACAATATAACTAATCTGTTTATTTTAATTTGTTGCAGTTTTTGGTTCAAGCTCTCTATGACTTTGCGCCACAAGAACCTGGTGAATTGGAATTTAAACGCGGTGATGTGATCACAGTGACAGACCGTTCTGACCAACATTGGTGGGCCGGCGAAATCGGAACAAGAAAAGGATTATTTCCTGCAACCTATGTTACTCCTTACCATACGTAATGAGTTGTAAAGTTTGATTACCAATCAAAAAAAATATTCGAAGGGAATTTATCAACAAAAAAGCTCTTAAAAGTTAAAAATAATTTACCAAACAAAATGTCATCAGGGAGGCCCAAAATTATTATAACATGATAATAATTTTGTTTCTTATCTCCTTTCTTTATACATTAAATTGATGTTTAAATACTAAAAACATTGCTTTTCTTTGAAATAATGTTTCTGTTCTAAGTTATGCTTTTGTAATAATTTTTTTCTTTATTATAAGAATTGCAAAACCACTTATAAATAATTATTAATAAAATATGCTTTGGGTGTACTCCATTTGTAAAAGAACTGGTGATGTGCAATTCACGGTTAATTTTATTTGAACTGTGGCATTTAACAGACATTCGTCATGAGTTTTATCATTTTGTTGCTCAATTGAAATTTAATGAAGAGGAAGAGAAGTGATTTGAAAATTGTTTAATTTAAATAAGGTCAGCAATTTTTTTTGGTTCTGATGCACACTGTTGTGTCTATTTTCAGTTGTGCAATAAAATAAGGTTATTTTTACCATTATTGTAATTAAATTTATTTTACTTGCCATTTTATCAAATAATTATTCAAAGCCACCTAAAACATAAGATTTTAATGCACAGAATATTGAATTGGTACTGAGGGTATTTTAAAAAAAAAATTTTTTTTTCTCATTAATAGATATATATGTGGTTTAATGTAGTAGTTAACTATATCTGTAATGATAATTATAATTTAGTAATGAAATTTTGCTATTAACATGCCAGATCAAGTTGCATTTATAATTATGTAAAAAGAAATTAATGTAATTTTTCCTTTTTTTGTTGAAAAATTTTTTAAACTTTTTTTCTGAAAAAGTGCCATAATATTGAGTTGCACAATGGAAATATTAAAGCTAATTTTGTAACTGCAAATATTTTAAATGAGTGGTTTGGGTTAGAGCCATGTAAATAGAAAAGAGAATGGGGTGGAGTAGGTTTTATAACATTTATATACAAACAGGAAAGAAAAGGAAACTTCACATGAAAGTACAGTAAATTACATTTGTATTAATGCAGGTTTTTTGTTTCTAAAAATATAAGTTTACTGGTATGCATGTCAAACATTGGTTTACACTGGTTTTTAAACTAAAATTATTGTGACATTTAAAATATTTATTGGTTTGTTTACCAGTTGAAAGAAAAAGT
Source organism: Geophilus carpophagus (assembly GCA_034687075.1). Lineage (NCBI taxonomy): Eukaryota > Metazoa > Arthropoda > Chilopoda > Geophilomorpha > Geophilidae > Geophilus > Geophilus carpophagus. The sequence goes on along the minus strand of JAQFZN010002191.1, from coordinate 4,924 downwards.
CCTGTATTGTTAGAACTTGAAATTAGTGTATTAAAAATTATGTAAATTTAATTAACAACAATGACAAGTTTGGTAGAATTATTTCAACAAGTAATCATCAACTTGTAAAATTAGAGGACAGATAAGTTTTATAATATTTTGAATGGACAATGATAAATTAATGGGATTTTATGAAAGCATTGAAGATATTCCTTAGTGCATGATGTCCTGTTTTCATATCAGTGTTATCTTGTAAAGCAAGAATCTGTTAGAAATGAAAAAAGAGCATGTGATAATGATTTTTTTACATTACTTATATATGGCAGTGATTTATCCAGGTGTAGTGTACTCAATCAATGGCTATGTAAACTTGAAATTAACTGAATCTAAAGTAAATTCCTATTGGCTACTTGTCTTTATATGCAGATATTCAAACCCAGATTACCAAAGATTATTTTGTCACAGTGATGTCTTGCAGAAACTCAGTAATTAATTGTGGTTCCTAATTGATACTTAACAACATTATTTACAACCAGGGTGCTGTCTATGTGCAGGGCCGTTTTTACCATGAGGCAAGACTAGGCTGCCTTGGGCGGGAAAATTTTAGGGGTGGCAAAAGGATGGAAAAAATTTTAATTTGAAATCAAACAGCGAAAAAATAATTGAACAAATTAGGAGAAAAAAATGAAATAGAGGAAAAATTAAAACATTGAATTGTTTTCAGAGAGTGATGGTAGTAAAAGGGAGGGCAGCATTTTTTAATTCTCGTCTAGGGCAGCAAAACACCTAGAAACGACCCTGTCTGTGTAGTTATGTTATTACATAACTACATAGACAGCACCCTGGCTCTTATCTTTATAAACACCACACCGAAATTTCTCAACTTGAAAAAGATGCAACTTTCTAATTGTCAAATTTCTTAGTAACTTATTACATTTACATTTTGCTTCTTCCAAGGAAGAGTGATAATTATTTTCTGATTATCAGAATATTATTTGCTCTTTTTTTATTTTCTATTGGTCAATGACTGACGAGTGGAATTCTCTTTGTAATTACAGTAGACTCTCAATTATCTGTGTGCTGATTATCCGATTTGCAGATTATCTGTGCTCCAACTTTGGTGTAAACGTCTTCAATACGTCATCTAACCATATCAAATGATTGCCTGATGATGAATCATTTAAATTATGAGATTAATTGTTTTAAAAATAATGTCATCAGCCAATCATACACTATGTATAGATGACGTAATTGACTTGTGGATTATTCATGCTTTTCGATTATTCGTGCATATCGGTGTCCCGACTCCCATGGATAATCAGTCTACTGTACTAATATTTCATGCTTACTAATTTCCCACTTTTTGTAAATTATGTGCCTATAGCAAATGACTAATTGCTCCATAGAACCTATGTTGGTTAATTTAGTTCAATATATTTATATATATTCTGTGCACTCAAGAATAGAATAATTGCTTGAAATATGATTGGTTGAGCATTTTCACAAAGGCACAGCGATTAGAAAATAGTACCATGCTACTTTCCACCTTTGTAAATGAAGTAGATGGCATTTTGTTTGTTAAAAAGTAAACCAAAAGTATTGTCATGTGAAATGTTACGATTAAAATAAGCTTTTATTGCCAAAAGAATCAAATACATACATTACAGTTTGTATATTCACAGTAATTACATTTGTTTTTCATAAAATTTAACTAAAGTAATTACTTGTGTAGTAACTTTCTTTTCAGGAAGTTAGTGAAAAGCGCTTGACTAATCATATTTGAAACAATTGTTCTACTGGTGAGTTGGCACATAGTGTGACATTGAGGCTGTTTTGAAGGTAAATTGCATTTCTATGCTAAGTACAGAAAATAATAACTATCGGGTTTTTCAAGAAGAAGCCCATGGGCTTCTATTTGGAAACAAAAACCCAAATACAGGCCCAGGTGGACCTGTATTATTAATCACAATCTGTCCAACTTCTCTAGCACAGGTTAAGTATTAAATAACTTTCTGTCATGGAAAATTTGATTGAAATCATGTGATGAAAATATTTTGCATGTGCTGGTTACATGTATTTATTTGCTATCGTAGGTAGATTAATTGATAGGATAAATTGATATAAATAGGTATAATTAGTGTAAAGTATGGATATATGTGAAAAGAAAAAATATAAACATAAGTTCAGATAATTTATTTATCTGTAAATGCTTTTACTTCCTTCTTTACATTACCCCTTTTTGTTCCCAAATAAAGGCCCATGGGCTTCTATTCAAAAACCTAAATGCAGGCCCAGGTGGGCCTGTATTTAGGTGGGCCTCTTCTCGGAAAAACCTGGTAAGAATCTTTGGAGGGAAGTGGTTGATAGAAACTGTTTGTGTTGTATGGAAAGTTATAATGCAGCGTAGGTTCCACTGCTCACAGTTAATTGTTTTGTAAATCAAATTTTGGTTTATTTACAAATGGAGCTTCTCACTGAATCATAAATTATTGGGTTTATAATTTGGATGGTTTGATTTTATTGAGAGATTTGGAAAAGTCACTGCAACAAAGTATGGTGATTTTACTACAGGCTGAATTGGACGAAAAATACAACAATTGGCACATAGTATTTGTTTTTCTTCTTTGCTGGTTTGTCCACCCCACATTCAAATATGCTTACAATGTGTACAAAACATGTAATCATTTAGCTGGGAACTGGTGTTGTAATAAATTGTAAAATATGTATTACTCCTGGGTTTGTGGTTATGAGAAAGTCTATGTGTAAAAACATAGAAATTATGCATAAGGTTAAATAAAGTTTACACAAAGTAATCCATGTATTTGTGTGGATGTGCATACAGACTTGTTGCAAATTCTTTTTGTTGCCAACATAGCCTTTAAGTAAAACAATATGTTGAAAATTTATCATAATAATTAGATTTCATACAGTATTATTGTTGAAGTATGTTGGAAAAGCACAGACGTGGTATCCTTCATATAGCTAGATATAAAAGTTTAAAATATTTATGGGCTGACATTAAGTACAGTTAATTATTGTTGACAGATTAAAATAAAATCTAATGATCTGAACTCAAAATTTTTAATTTTTATACTGTAATAACTCTTTCTTTTAAATTATATGATTTCTGTAGTCGATTGTGAAAATAACTTTAAGTTTAAATCCCAGAAATTTACTTAAAATGAGATTAAACACCTTACATAACCAGTTTCGATTGGAATTTTTCTTTATTTAGAGACAAGTGAGCTTGTGTAAACATTGTAAAAGTATTTTTATACATTTTTAGATTTATGTCAGCCCTCATTCAAATGCATCCATATTGGTATATACTAACTGTAAAAAAATTGGTGGTTTCCTTCCTCTGACTTGATTTTATCTACGAATGAATTGCTTGTGGTTTTGTATTATAAGATTTATTCTACTAATACAGTAAAATTCTTTTAACAAATTGACAAATTAATTTGTTATTACGAAAAACAAAAAAATATTGTTTTACTATATTTTATGGCTATTTTCAATGTCTTTAATTTTTTCTTAATCAGTCATTTTGTTAAAGGCTTTTTAGGGAAAAATTGAAAAAGGTCTTAACTATAAAGACTGATTGAAGAGGAATAAGATATTGAAAAAAGTCATAAAATATAGTGAAGAAAAATAAAAAAACAAGAAAATATATTGTTATTCTTAAAATTCTTCCTTCCAAGAGTTTTATATTTTCTTTAATCAATGTACTAATAAACTGGTAACCTGTGATTGGCTGCAACTACAAACGACTAAATTTATTGGCAATTATTTTGTATATAATTATATGATTCTTTAAATTCATAGTACTAATTATCTGCAATAAAAAATTTTTAGATGTTCAATCATTTTGATTATTTTAATTTTTATCACATTGTTTAGACATTGCAGTTAATGTTTTGAAATAGTGTCAGATTCAGTAGAGCAGCTAAAATTGTGTAGGCCCTAGTGCAGGATATAAAATGTGCTGGAAAAATTTGGTTCCATTTACAGCTAAAACAATAGGATCTGCACTGATGGATTTTATGAAAATTCATCTGCTATCAATTTCTTCAGGTCAAAAATGTTGTTTGAAGACTGCAGTAGTTAGTATCATAAACGTCTAGAGAAATAGAAGTGGAAGTACAAGCTATAACATAGATCACTATTTAAAATGTCGAGGATAGTGCGGAGGTGAAAAACCAATTCATTATACAGCAACAGGTAACTATTCTAATTAATAAATGGCCAGGCGCGGTCCTAACAAGGAACAAACGCGGGCGGCTGATTAAAGGGGCGACCAAACAGTTTAGAGGACCTTTTTTTGAGAAGTGACAAAAAAAATGTATGATTCGACGCCATCATTTCGGCGCTATCGTTTGGTCATCATCGTTTTGTCGCGACCTCTTTCACCACGAGCATTGTTCGCTACGACTCTTTACACCTCCAATATGATTCACCACCACCGTTTTGCTGCCAATATGATTCACCACCATCATTTCAATATAATTTTTTTTCTTTTTTTGTCCAAATTTGGTCTGTTACATTAAAAAAAATTTCATGTAATCATCCCTAAGTGAAATATTGCTGTCACAATATAAAGTTACTTTAAGAAATGATGTAAGTTTGATTCAGTTTGTCAGTATAATTGTAGTTGACAAGTTAAAAAATTTAATACATCAAAGTACAATTACTCTGTACTATCATCTTATAAAATCTCTATACCAATCGATTTTGTAACAGCGAGTAAAAACTAAGAAAAAGCAATTATATGAGAAGAAAAACGAATTAAAAAGATTTAAAAAAAAAACAATATCTTGCTTTAACTTTTAAACAGCAACTTTAAACATGATAAGTGATGGAAAGTGTTAGTACGTAAAACGAACGTATCAACCAATACGTCATTCCCCCTTTACCCCAACCAATCAGATTACTTATAGATATGCTT